>OY757548.1:222454-241724 GCA_963584105.1 Alviniconcha strummeri
CCAATGCGCATTCGGGATCTTAAATGCTGCTTCTAGCACTAGCCTTCGCAACGATCAGGACTGGGGCCAACACGCCACACGGACTAGGTAGTGGAGCTGGGGATGGTGTCGCTATTCAATCTGGTGTTGCTTGCATTGAAAGGGGAGGTCAGGATTACTGGTACATATATATATATATAACACGATACGCTCATGTCATCACACACACACACACACACACACACACACACACACACACACACACACACACACACACACACACACACGCGCGCGCGCGCGCACCCACACACACACACGCACACGCACACACACACTACAAATACATGCATTACTGACGATGGATTGGTACAATGAGAAGACAGAAAACGACAGATCATCATGCAGAAAAGAAGAGATGGGTTTTCAGTTTTGGCTTAAGAGAGTGAAGACGAATGCCTGACAGAGAAAGGAAGAGAGTTCCAGATCACAGGTCCGATGTATTAAAAGGACCCCCCCCCCCCCCTCCCTCCCTCAGGGTCCTCCTGCCAATCCTAGGAACACGGAAGATCCGAGTATCCGAGGATGAGCGAAGATGGCGAAATAGATAGTATAGAGATGAAGCAACTGAGGTATGGTGGAGCTGTACCAGAAACAATGTGGAGGCAGACGAGAGCTATATTGTATTGAATATGTCTGCTCCTTAGCCAGTGGAGATCGTAGACTAAAGGAGTGTTGTGGGCAGATGAGGCGAGCTGAGCAGTTGATCACTCGTTAATTTTATCAAGGAGAACCTGAGAAGAGCCATCAAGGAGAGCATTACAATAATCAAGCCTAGAGAGAACAAGAGAGGAAACGAGAATTTTGGTGGCTTCAGAAAAGATACTGTCTTCCGCCTGAGCTGCAGGTAAGCAATTTGACAGTTTGTTTACCTGTTCCTTCAATCTATACTGGCTGTCACACATTATAGCACGACTGCGAGCTGCACTGGAACATGGGATGTCACTCTGACCCACACACAGTGAAGAAGGAAAATCAGTTCCAGGAATCAGTTCATTACTATGGTAATCAATGTTGTTACAGTTCTTTTGTATGTAGCATGTTGACATATAGATTAGCAAGGACGAATTGTAAACAAATCGTAATTAATCAATATCAGTGTTTTATTTTATGTCTGTTCAGAGCACGGTGATATTAGACCCCCCAAAATCGTAATCGTTGTGTAAAAAAAAGGTTTTGATTTCTGACTCCCCCTCCCCCCCCCTCTCTCTCTCTCACACACACACACACACACACATACAGATGAGGTGGAGCAAGAGGGGAAATGGGGGGAGGGGGAAGGTGTGTAGGTGGGGGATGTGTGTATGTGTGTGTGTGTGTGTGTGTGTGTGTGTGTGTGTGTGTGTGTGTGTGTGTGTGTATGTGTGTGTGTGTGTGTGTGTGTGTGTGTGTGTGTGTGTGTGTGTGTGTGTGTGTGTGTGTGTGTGTGTGTGTGTGTGCGCGCGCGCGCGCGCGCTAGTGTGACATGAATACGCACCCGTTTACAGTTTATGTGATATTTTATATTTGTATTATAGATTTTTGTCCAGTATAACTTGTTTATGATTGTCGTAAACGTCAATGTTTCGGCGTTCCTTTTACATGTTTTTAGGTTAATGAGCCCTATATTAGTTAAGTTGAATTGCCTTGTGAGGCAAGTTTTTTGACTTCTCACATATACACACACACACACACACACGCATGCACGCATGCACGCGCGAACGCGTGCGCGCGCACATTTGGAGACTCACGTGCTGTTGTGATGAAGGTGATGATGCTGGTGATCAAAGGTGACTCTGCCCTGCCCGATGCTACAGTACATCGTGCTCTGCGACTGCACCAACTGCTGCTGCGGCTGCTGTGTCACCTGAGGCTGAAGCTGACACTGCTGCTGCTGTTGCTGCTGTTGCTGCTGCTGCTGTGGATGATGATGTGGGTGCTGCTGCGGGTGGGAGAGGGGGTGATGGATCATCTGGTGGGGGTGGGGGGGAAGGTGAGGGAGGTGGAGGTCCGAAACGCTGCTGCCGCAGACCTTGCTGTCGGCCAGAGCGCAGTCGCTGGATGTATGCGGCACGCGGCTGCTGCTGTACGACACTCCCGGCAGCGGGTCGTCCGGCAGGCAACTGCAGGCACACAGAAAAGAGAGCGGCGTGAGAACTTACCGTGCAATTTTCCCATCACTACTTTTCTCCATCCGTCGTTGTCGTCCATTTGCTACAGTCGTCGTTGTCGTCGACTTCCGTTATCACAGACGTCCCCACAGCTCATTATCATTGTCGTCATGATCAAGGTCATCATCAAGGCCAATTACTTACCCACCCAGAGGGAAAAAAGAGCATGTTACTGTCCAGAAGGAGGCTGCAGCCAGCAGTCCAGGAATACGGAGTCCAAACCCCCTTACACTCTCGGCAACACTGCCTACTTAGCTGGCAAGTTAAGCGTCCACCGACCGTTAACAACCGATCGTTAACGTTGCCATCATCATCACCATCAATTAACGTCGCAATCGAGCAGACGTTAAAAACCTACCATCAACCGACCGTTAACGTAAAGTTACTATCAACGTTACTCAATGTCGCAGTCATAACGATATTTATCACTAATTCTTCCTTTTTGTCTTTTCACATAAGTGATATTAGACAGTTTTGCAATTCTCAAGATAGTAACATACGTCAGCAAATCTCCACCTGCCGACTGAACTAGACCGCCCACACCAATCATCATCATCTGCCGACTGAACTAGACTACCCACACCAATCATCACCACCTGCCGACTGAACTAGACCGCCCACACCAATCATCACCACCTGCCGACTGAACTAGACCTCCCACACTAATCATCATCTGCCGACTGAACTAGACCTCCCACACCAATCATCACCACCTGCCAACTGAACTAGACCACCCACACTAATCATCATCATCTGCCGACTGAACTAGACCACCCACACCAATCATCACCACCTGCCGACTGAACTAGACCGCCCACTCTTAAACTGATGATGATGTAGAGCTTCATGTCCTCGGATGTCGGTTGACATATTAGGGACAAACTGTGACCAGTGCTGAAGCATGGTTCAGTGTTGCTTTACGTCCACAGAAACCGTAAGGCTCATTAGGACGGAAAGCCCAGGAGGGCCACCTCGACTTTCACACAGTTCCTGAACCCTCTCCACTTTTAAACTGGAACATTTTGCTTTACGTCCACAGAAGCGAGGTTGCTTATTAGGAGAGGGCGAGAGAGTGAAGGCTCGACCGCGGACACCGCCGGAAAAAGACGGAGAGACCGTGGACCTCCGCCAGAACAATGGAAGTGTTAAAGCGGTGTCCCCTTGCCTTTGCGCAGCGACTAGTGCACCGCGCGATTGCTGTTTCAACTGCCGTGCTGGGCAGTCACAAGGACAATGTCCGTTGCACTGCTGTTGAGGAATAACCCGAAGCGAAAGAAGTCCAACTTTCGCAGCCCAGCTCCACCTTCCTGCTCATGATCTCTTCTGGGCTAACTTGAGGGTCCAGCTCCACCTCCCTCCTCTTGATCTCGCCTGAAGCCCTCTCAGTTAAACTATAGTTCGGTTGTATTGCTTAATGTCCTCGGATGTCGGTTGACATATTAGGGACAAGCTGAGGCCAATGCCGAAGCATGGTTCAATATAGCTTTACGTCCACGGAAGCCAGAAGGCTCGTTAGGACGGCCAGTCCAGGAGGGCCACCTCGACTCTCACACAGTTCCTGAACTATGCGTTAAACTACGATGATGATTGCTTTTACTAATTATGATGATTGTTCTCCGCTCTCGAGCAGACTCACTGCACTCGCACGTGATTCTACATGAGTGACTAGCTTTTTATAGCGCGTTTTTGAATATCCACCGAAGTGGTGTACTTACAGCGCTGGCATGTCTGGTGCCACATGAAACTGCTGCCGTCTCGGAGCAAGTCCTTTGTACTCAATACAACCATATCACTTCATGCAAAGCCACATACATAGGGTGTATGTGTGTTTAGCTGTAACCTGCCACGTGCACTTTTGGCAGAATGACAGGGATCTTATATATCTTATACGTAACACGGGGGTGAAACGAATACCGAAATAAGAGTCAACACAGAAAGTTGACCCTGCAGAAGAAAGTTCTCTCGCCGCTCCTGCAGGGATTCGAACCCGCGACCTTTCAATCACGAGTCCGGCGCTCTAACCACTGAACTACCCCGTTCCTAATGGGGAACACAGACGATGGAGTTTTGACGGGCTCTGTCGACAGGAACGGAATCAACCACAACAAAACAGATTCACAGTCGTTTTTCAGTCGATTTACGGTCTAAGCAAATCGACATTTAAAAGTAGCGAAAACACGACCAAGAGCTCTGCCATCTTGTGTCTGGCAGTCTGTGACGTCATGAACAAGTTCGGCATGTTCGCAGAATTCTGGTGTCATCAACCGACTTTGTCAGTTTGCTCTTCATTGGTAACAAGCAACTCAAGACACGATTGCTCCCTGAAGAGCTAAATAAACAATAAAATAATTCTGTTGAAAAAATAAAATACAGACCAACTATATGACGCCAGCAGAAGGAAATAAAAAAAAATCTTTTTTTTTCTACCTTGTCCTGCCGACGCACACTCAAACACACAAACAACAAACATCGGACATACTGTTCTGTCCGAAGACCAAAAAACTATACGTCAGCACTTGGCCCGACCGACGTATTACGACGTTGGTCTCTTTTCCCCTGCAAACCGGAATCGGACACGCAGCGGGCAGTTTACGTCTGGACAACAGTAGGCGGCATAACGGATACTGGGATTCTGGACATAAGCAAAAACATCAGCCGGACAAAAGCCAACAGGACATCACGTCAGCTCGGGGAAAAGCCCACCGGAAATAAGCTCACTGTTAACCGGACATGGGCCCATCAGACATAAGACCACCGGACATAATCCCACCGGGCAATAATTCATTGGACAGAGGCCCATCGGATATAAGCTCATCGGACATCAGCCCACCAGACATCAGCCTACCAGACATAAGCCCATCAAACAAAAGCCTATCGGACAACGCCCACCGGACATAATTTTACTACTTAGTTTAATAATAATAATCAAAGTATTTATAAAGTGCAAAATCTTGTCCGCAGCAACTTTTCTAAGCCCCCGCGCGCGCGCGCACGTACACACACACACACACACACACACACACACACACACACACACACACACACACACACACACACACAAGCACCCGCACACACGAGCATACTGACTATACAAATCTTAATTTACACAACTTAAACTGGGCAGTAAACAGACTTGAGATGGATAAAGACAGCAGCAAGGAACAGAAAACATGGTGATCCATATTTTGGAAGAGGAAATGTTTTGATATTACACTTGAACGAGTCCGGAAAGGGTTTCTGTCGGAAAGGAAGGCGAAGGTCATTCTATGTAAATGGATCGAAAACAGAAAAGGCGCTGGTACCAACAGTGAAGAGTCTGGTGCGAGGAATCTGGAGGCTGAGAGTATGAGAAGCAGAGCAGAGAGTACGGGAGGGTGTGTAAAATTGAATATACTCACATATATAAGACGGAGCAGTGCGAGTGATACACTTATAGTAGAGAGTGTTTATTTTGTATTGAATGCTTTGTTGGATTGGGAGCCAGTGGAGAGACTGAAACAGAGGAGTGATGTTGTCAGTTTTACGTGTTTTTGTTGTTGCTTTCAGTATGAGGCGAGCAGCACAGTTCTGTATGCGACGATGGCTATGGACAGAGGAAGCAGGCAGGCCAGAAAGGAGAGAATTGAAGCAGTCGAGGCGTGACAGAATGAGTGAGGTGACCAGTTTACTGTAGCCTCGATGGAAAGATACTTCCGGACAGAACTAATTCTGGTGGTAGCAGAATTTAGAGGTTTGACTAATGAAATTCTCCCAGCTTACCGTTTCCCAAGCCCTGAACTGAAGAGCGGTGGGAAGAGGGAGGAGTAGCTGGGCTCTCATAGCTGCTAAGTTGTTCCTGACCAGCTGCTTTTCCGGACAAGTTGTTTGGCACTGACGAGGTCCCCACCTCCTTAACAGTGTTGTTCCGGCGCTGGCTGACGGTCTCTACGGTCTTTATGGATAGGAGCGCCGGGACGAGCTATTCGTAGGTATAACCGCCCCCCTTCCTCCCCCCCCGTCCCCCGTCCCTAATAAGCCCGCACTGTGGCTTCAGTGGACGTTAAGCAACACGACAGAAAGAATTAAAAAGCCATTCAGGCCATCCACCGGACATACATGAGGCAGAAGTGTTAGATTTACTGACCGAGTTTCCCACTGATCACGAAGATCGCTCAGTGACCAGCTCACTAATTACCACTTTCTTCCCAGCGGAATAAGGGACATGCATTCATTCCCAATGCTTGCAACCCGCAAGAGGTTCGATTCATGACAACACCGACTCGACAGACAGCCTATTCATGAGTACATCGACAGACATACGATTCATGAGAACACTGACTCGACAGACAGACAATTCATGAGAACACTGACTCGATAGACAGACAATTCATGAGAACACTAACTCGACAGACAGTCAATTCATGAGAACACCGACTCGACAGACAGACAATTCATGAGAACACCGACTCGACAGACAGACAATTCATGAGCACATCGACAGACAGACGATTCATGAGCACATCGACAGACAGACAATTCATGAGCACATCGACAGACAGACAATTCATGAGCACATCGACAGACAGCCCATTCATGAGCACATCGACAGACAATTCATGAGCACATCGACAGACGATTCATGAGAACACCGACTTGACAGACAGACAATTCATGAGCACATCGTCAGACAGACAATTCATGAGCACACCGACAAACAGACAATTCATGAGAACATCGACAGGCAGACGGAAGGACGGGAAAGGGGGACTGCTCAAAGAAAGAAAGAACGGAAAAAAAGGAAGAAGTATGAGATTGAAAAAACAAGAAAAGAAGAAAAATGCCGGAAGAAAAAGAAGGAACGAAAGAAACAAGCGACCGAAAGAAACATAACGGAAATATAAAAAATATAAAACTGAAAAGGAAAAGAAAAAAAGAAAGAAAAATGGAAGAGGTAGTAACAAGGAAAGAAGCATTCACGTGTTACCAGACCTTACGATTTCATTTGTAACACAAACTCACATACCTCAACATTGTGAAGGAATTTGAAACTGAAAGCCTTCCCTCTTCACCATTCTTTCTCTCAAAACGGAACAGTCCTGTACTGATAAGTATAACGTACAACAACTACGTGTATGTATGTATATCCAGATCGGTTGGGGACTGTCCTCAAGGCTCAGTACATCTCTAACTCTCACGTCAGTCTGCTAGAAGCGAAGGAAGGTTAGTGTGAATGCAGACACATTGTGGCTGTAGCCCAGTGAGCCGTGGAGAACGCGGGCTGGTGAAAATAAAGCACATGGCTTGCTGGGGGACGGGGAAGGATGGCAGCGCTCTGCCTAAAGAAACTCAGAAAGGCCGGGGCACGGGACCGGGGATGCGAGGAGGTGGGGGGGGGGGGGGCGTTCTAGTTCTACGTCCTCCGTCAACAATACCACGCAGTAACTAGCAGTAACTTGGTCTTTTACGCCCACTCGACCGAGACGGTTATATCAGGACGACTACGCACTAACGATCCGCCTGATCAGCTGCAGCGACAAATAGTGTGTTCATTCCGCTACAGATGACATGTCCAGTCTGCTACATGCAGCATGTCCATTCTGCTACAGATGACATGTCCATTCTGCTACATACAGCATGTCCAGTCTGCTACAGATGACATGTCCAGTCTGCTACATACAGCATGTCCATTCTGCTACATGCAGCATGTCCATTCTGCTACAGATGACATGTCCAGTCTGCTACATGCAGCATGTCCATTCTGCTACATGCAGCATGTCCATTCTGCTACAGATGACATGTCCAGTCTGCTACATACAGCATGTCCAGTCTGCTACAGATGACACGTCCAGTCTGCTACAGATGACATGTCCAGTCTGCTACATACAGCATGTCCAGTCTGCTACAGCGACAGATGACGTGACATGTCCATTCTTCCACAGATGTCATTCCATTTTGCTATATAACATGTGCATTCCGCTACAGATAACATATGTATTCTGCTACAGAAAGCGTGTGCACTCTTTAACAACCACAGAGAAGTCCATTCTGCTTCCAAGACTGATCTGAAAACACAACACCGAGAGCGGATGTGTTTACTGCGTCCAGCCTGCTTCATTGCATGAGTATCAGCATAAATCCACTGCACCAGTATCAGCATGAGTCCACCGCACCAGTATCAGCATGAATCCACTGCAACACCATCAGCATGAATCCACTGCACCACTATCAGCATGAATCCACCGCACCAGTATCAACGGGTCAACGTGAATCCACTGCACCAGTATCAACGTGAATCCGCTGCACATCTATCAACGGGAATCCACTGCACCAGTATCAACGGGAATCCGCTGCACCAGTATCAACGTGAATCCGCTGCACCCGTTTCAACGTGAATCCGCTGCACCAGTATCAACGGGAATCCGCTGCACCAGTATCAACGGGAATCCACAACCGAAGGAAGTAATAATGCTCGACTGACATCAGACGAATAACAGCGAAGACAACTAGAAAACTGGATGGCATCCAGTAATTACCATCCGACATGGAAGTCAGTTTTCCAAAGTAGATCAAGAGAGCCTGCACAGTGGATTACCGCCCTTTTAGATCCACGGGTCGTTCAACTTTCTTGACAGTTTTCTTTATTTCACGGGTAACCTCGGTAGCCGGCTTCCCAGTTTCATCAGACGGAATCTAAATCCAGAACAATGCAATGCTCAGACCACTCACACAGCAGAACAACACAATGCTCAGACCACTCACACAGCACAACAACACAATGTTCAGACCAATCACACAGCAGAACAACGGCGCAATACTCAGACATACTCCCTGCTCATGGCTCCCACTGGTTTGACATAACATTCATGGGTGTCCCCGTGTACTCAAATTAGGTTCAGGCTGTCCCCGTGGACTGACATAAGCTTCATGGCTGTCCCCGTGGACTGACATTAGGTTCAGGCTGTCCCGTGGACTGACATTAGGTTCAGGCTGTCCCCGTGGACAGACATAACGTTCATGACTGTCCCCGTGGACTGACATAAGGTTGATGGCTGTTCCCATGGACAAACATAAGGTTCATAGCTGTTCCCGTGGGCAGACATAAGGTTCATGGGTGTTACCGTAGACAGACATAAGGTCCATAGTTGTTCCCGCGGACAGACATAAGGTTCTCGGCTGTTCCCGTGGACAGACATAAGGTTCGCGGCTGTTCCCGTGGACAGACATAAGGTTAATGGCTCTTCCCGTGGACAGACATAAGGTTCATGGCTGTCCCCGTGGACTGACAGAACGTTCATGGCTGTCCCCGTTGACTAAAATAACGTTTATGGGTGTCCCAGTGGACTGACATACCATAGGTTCATGGCTGTCCCCGTTGACTGACATAACGTTCATGGGTGTCCCCGTCGACTGACATAACGTTCATGACTGTCCCCGTGGACAGACATAAGGTTCAAGGCTGTTCCCGTGGACAGATTTAAGGTTTATGACTGTCCCCGTGGACAGACATAAGGTTCATGGCTGTTCCCGCGGACAAATTTAAGGTTCATGACTGTCCCCGTGGACAGAAATAAGGTTCATGGCTGTCCCCGTGAACAGAAATGAGGTTCACAGCTGTCCCCGTGGACAGACATAAAGTTCATGAGTATCCCCGCGGACAGACATAAGGTTCATGAGTGTCCCCGTGGAGAGACACAAGGTTCATAAGTGTCCCCATAGACAGACATAAGGTTCATGGCCGTTCCCGTGGACAGACATACTATACGTTCATGGCTGCCCCTGATGGATAGTTTGCTAGTTGTTGGAGTTTAATGTTTTTAACGTCAACCGCAAAGTCAACCCGGGATGAGTGATACGTCCCAAATTCTTTTACAGCAATTCAAATCACAAGTCATTAAATCACAAGTTTGTCTAATTTACTGTTACAATGTTAAAGCCCACGGACCTCTCTATCCCCCAGTGTTTTGGGTATTTATTTATATTCCACCTCTAGTGGGAACCAGCTTGAATCGCCTGTGACTATGAGCAGGGTGACCTATTTCATTCCGCGGGCCCGTAAGCCAAAACTAGCGCAGTTACAAATTAAGGAGAACGGACGAAGCATGCTGTGTATACTGACCTACTCCAGGCTTTAATAATAATGTACATTTATCATGCGCTCATCAACGGCCTAAGCGCTCAAAACAGAGAACATCTGTCAACTCTGGGGTCTCAACGGCAAAGGATATCTTAATTTCTGCGTCCGCAGTGCCCCACTGCGAGAGCCCCTGGCGGAGGTTAAGAAGGAGTGGATAGCGGGTTATGGGCCCGTGCACCACCGTGCCACACGCTGTTGTTAACCACTGTGCCACACGCTGTTGTTAACCATTGTGCCACACGCCAGCGTGCTGCGACGGTCGGCCAAGCGGTAACATCCGCTGTACCAGCATGGGCCTGGTACACAGGGCAGGCCGCGGACTGACGGCCCTGGCGCCCAGCCCGACGTGTCATCGCTGGCCACTGCCAACTTCCACTGTACTGCCCCCACTGTATGTAACACTTCACCCATGTACTCCGGGCTAGACACACACACACACACACACACACACACACACACACACACACACACACACACACACACACACACACCACGACCACCACCACCACCACACGTGACATCACGTCCCCCCCCCCCCCCCACCCCCCCGACTGACGTGTTTGGATCTGCTATGGAAGAGCTTCGAATGTGTGATTAGTCCTGAGGTGACCCTGTGCAGTTTCCTAGACATTAAAATCAAATACCCCTCCCACTCTCTCCCTCTTTCTCTGCGAATCTCCCCCGAGTGATTTATTTTGCAACGTCACTGAATATGGCAAAGTTCTATTCGGTCAGCGGTACAAAAGAACATCTCAGCTCAGTCTCGCGTGTCCCGCCAGTAAGACGATGCCGATTTGGACACCACGACAACTGTCAGCGCTACTGCTCGCAGAGACCGTAAAGAAAACCAAAAGACGTGGGACGGGAGGCGAGGTCTGCCGAGTAACACGGCTTCCACTGACTTCGCGGCACAAAACGTATCGATTAGCTCCGTTAAACATACGCTAAATTTCTTTGAAGACAGTACATAATCAGTTTGACCTCAGTTGAATACGAGCTTGATAAAACATCTTCCACTCCCACTAACTGGATCAAGGTCACCACAACTGCCGTAACTGACAATGTGAAGCACAACGAAAGTTAGAGTCACCGTGCCAAGTAGCCCACGAAACGTCTCGCAATTAAACGACTTCGTAAAATCCAAAGGTTTTACCAAAAATGACACAAGGTAACAACAACACACACAAAAACAACAAGAAAAAAGAAGAATCAATTGCACTTTGAAATTTCCGACGCTGTGCGGGTTGAAATTAGGTCATATATGTACCAAAACTTGTATCAAAGTGTGCAGCACAGTGGAGGTTATATCAGGAAAGTTAGAAAGATCTCGCTTATAGAGTCTCCGTGGTCAAACTGTGGCCAACGAGCAGCCGGACGATGACGTTAGATTCCATTCCGATGGCGTTGTAGTCACACTGGGGGTCCCCAAGATGGAGTTCAGCTCCGAAACCTGCACTTCTGCACGCCGCCATGCCCTCCTCCAGCTGTGCCAGGCAACGCGGTGAAAGGTCAAAGGGCAGGGGAGAGAGGGCGTCAACACACATCTCAATGAGGAGATCCCGAGCGAATAAAGACGACTCAGTCACGTTACAACCCTCCCCTCAGTCACGTCACGTCACAGCCTCCACTCAGTCACGTCACGTCACAGCCTCCACTCACAGCCCTCCCCCTCACGTCACAGCTCTCCCCCTCAGTCGCGTCACAGCCCCCCCCCCCCTTCCCCACCTCCCCCCGCCTGTCACGTTACAGCCCTCCCCTCAGTCACGTCACGTCACAGCCTCCCCTCAGTCACGCCACAACTCTTCCCCCTCAGTAACGTCACAACCCTCCTCGCGTCACAAACGTTACAGCCCTCCTCCTCATTCACGTGACAGCCCCACCACCTCCCTCCCCGAGTCATGTCAGGTCTCACTCACACCTGTCTGCTCTGCTGCCGATTCAGATTACCGGAGGTGCAAAGAACAATCCGTGGTGTGATGGGGGCGGGGGGGGGGGGGGGGGGGGGGGAGGGGGAGTGTGTGTGTTGGAGAAGGGTGTGTGAGATAGAGGGGGGTTGTGTGGATGCGTGTGTGTGGAGGGGGGGGGGGAGGGGGTGTAAAGGGATAGATGAAAATAATGATACATACTCTATTAAAACAATACTTGTGGTTTTAACCTTGCCTCTACGTTTCTGCGCACTCATAAACTGTGAATATTTCACACATGTACATAATTATATATTGTTTGCTCGTAATTCATGTGTGGCACCCACATTTTCCTTTGATCAAAATAATGAAGTACTTGACTCAACAAGTCCGACAAGCACACAAAACCCTATCAGGCCGATAAAACTCTCTCATGAACAAAATAATGCAAGTTTTATAATTTCCCTCATGTGTACACTCTTCCTCCAGTCAAATCTACAAAGTCAAGCCGGACACAAATATGTATTAATTACCAAAAAGCAAAAAGAACAAAGAACAAAAATAAAACAAAAAGTCAGGAAATGTGTTACCCATTTATTTGGGAGAACAGGAAAAGTAAGCATCTTTAAGGAGAGAATTAACACGTACACATGCGGCGCGTGTCCACGACAATAATGACTGTACAGAAAAAGTGTACAGATGTTTGTTAACCGAGGAGTCCATGATACTACTGACTCTACAGAAAAAGTGTACAGATGTTTGTTAACCGAGGAGTCCATGATACTACTGACTGTAAAGAGAAAGTTTACATGCAGGTGTGTTAACCGAGGTGTCCAAGATACTACTGACCGTAAAGGGAAAGTTTACACACATGTGTGTTAACCGAAATGTCCAAGATACTACTGACTGTAAAGTGAGAAGGAAAGATTCGTGTTATCAGAAGTATCCATCATAATTAATACTGACTGTAAAGAGAGAAGAAGTAAAGATTCGTGTTATCCTAAGTATCCATCATAATTAATACTGACTGTAAAGAGAGAAGGTGTACAGGTGTGTGTTGACCGATTGTGTCCAATCGAGGACTGACCGGGCTTTAAAACAGTCACCTTAGGCCTATTTGTTTTTATGTTGTTTTGTACCCCTCTCTCTAAAATTCTACCCTTTTTTTTTTCTTTCTTTTACAGGGGACCCTGGGGAATTGTGTTCCTTTGGGGGGTGGTGGGGGGGGGGGGGCGCTTTCAGCAGCTGAGTAGTGTGGGCAGACAATGACGCAATGAAAGGCTAGGCGATGTGTCAAGACCACAGACACTGACGAGACGGATGACAAGTCACGGTACGGCGATGCACCGCCAGGACTCACTGCCTTCCCCCCCCCCCCCCCCCCCCCCCCCCATACACAAAAGTGCCTGCAGGCAATACAACCCATCTTGTGCCCATGCAGTGCCCAAGATCACGTGGCTGGAGTTCTGGTTCCGTCAAACACTACACGGAGGCTCGTCACAGTGAGAATGGAGCGGGTCCCGTCAACTCATCAACATGCTGTCTTCGTCATCCATCGTCGTCAACATCGTCACAGTGAGAATGGAGCAGGTCACGTGAACTCATCAACATGCTGTCTTCGTCATCCGTCGTCGTCAACATCGTCACCATCGTCACAGTGAAAATGGAGCGGGTCCCATGAACTCATCAACATGCTGTCTTCGTCTTACGTTGTCGTCAACATCATCACCATCGGCTTAGGATAATGCATACGAGGATGACGATAATGGCGACAGTAAAGATGACGATAAAGTTTTAATTCTACTAATAATGACAAAGCACGTTCTTCTTCGAAGAAATTTCGTTTAGCATTAATTAGTAGCTTTATTTGTATTTTCTGTAAATGCTTTGTGCGCTGATTTTGTTTCAAGGCAAGATAAAGAGATTTTGCTAACATCTGAAGAAACGGAGCTGACTGACGCTACGGTACCGTACAATGACTAACACTACAGTACCGTACAATGACTGACACTACACTACCGTACAATGATTAACACTACAGTACCGTACAATAATTAACACTACAGTACCGTACAATGACTGTCACTACACTACCGTACAATGATTAACACTGCAGTACCGTACAATGACTGACACTACAGTACCGTACAATGACTGACACTACAGTACCGTACAATGACTGACACTACACTACCGTACAATAATTAACACTACAGTACCATACAATGATTAACACTACACTACCGTACAATGACTGACACTACACTACCGTACAATAATTAACACTACAGTACCGTACAATGACTGTCACTACAGTACCGTACAATGATTAACACTACAGTACCGTACAATGACTGACACTACAGTACCGTACAATGATTAAAACTGCAGTACCGTACAATGACTGACACTACACTACCGTACAATGATTAATACTACAGTACCGTACAATGATTAACACTGCAGTACCGTACAATAACTGAAATTACAGTACCGTACATTGACTGACACTACACTATCGTACATTAATTAACACTACAGTACCGTACACTGATTAACACTACGGTACTGTACAATGATTAGCACTACAGTACCATACAATGACTGACACTACAGTACCGTACAATTATTAACTACAGTATCTACATTATTAACTACAGTATCGTACAATAATTGACTCCACAGTACCGTGTAGTGATTGACATTAAAGTACTGTGCTATGATTGACATTACAGTACCATGCAATGACTGGCACTATATGACCGTACAATTATTGACACTACGGTACCAAAGTGATTGACACTATATGACCGTACAGTGACTGACACTACGGTACCACAATGATTGGCACTATATGACCGTACAATGATTGACACTACGGTACAATGTCAATGACTGGCACTACGGTACATTGATTGGCGCTATAGGACCGTACAATGATTGACACTACGGTACCACAATGATTGGTACCAAATGACTGTGCAATGATTGACACTACGGTACCACAATGATTGGCACTATATGACTGTGCAATGATCGACACTACGGTACCACAATGATTCGCACTATGGGACCGTACAATGATTGGCACTATGGTACCACGATGATTGGCACCATATGATTGTGCAATGATTGGCACTATAACTTGTATAAGACCATGCAATGATTGACAGTACGGTACCACAATGATAGGCACCATATGACTGTACAATGATTGACACTATGGTATCATGGCACTGTATGACTGTGCAATGATTGACAGTACGGTACCACAATGATAGGCACCATATGACTGTACAATGATTGACACTATGGTATCATGGCACTGTATGACTGTACAATGATTGACACTATGGTATCATGGCACTGTATGACTGTACAATGATTGACACTATGGTATCATGGCACTGTATGACTGTACAATGACTGACACTATGGTATCATGGCACTGTATGACTGTACAATGATTGACACTATGGTATCATGGCACCATATGACTGTACAATGATTGACACTATTGTATCATGGCACTGTATGACTGTACAATGATTGACACTATGGTATCATGGCACTGTATGACTGTACAATGATTGACACTATGTATCATGGCACTGTATGACTGTACAATGATGGACACTACGGTACCACAATGATTGGCACTATATGACTGTACAATGATTGACACTACTGTAGCACAATGATTGACACCATATGACTGTACAATGATTGACATTACCGGACAGTATAATGATCACCACTTCCGGACCGTCCAATGGTTGACATTTTAGTACCGTACAATGGTTGACATACTAGCAGTGTACAATGGTTGACATTTTATTACCGTACAATGGTTGACATTTTAGTACCGTACAATGGTTGACATTACTATAGTAACGTTCAATGATTGACATTTTAGTACCGTACAATGGTTGACATTATGGTACCGTGCAATGGTTGTACAATGGCTGACATTATAGTACCATACAATGGTTGACATTATTATAGCACTGTTCAATGGTTGACATAGTACCGTACAATGGTTGACATTATAGTAGCGTACAAAGCAACAAATATCATCATGGAACAACTAAGTGCCCCGTTTCACCCTTCTTTTCGGGTATTTTGAGCTGGTAGTAGAGCCATACTTGTATCGCTTCAAAAAATCCCTTCATTTTCTTCATGCAGCTGGAGATCATTGATGACATGACTTGTAATGTGTACCTATTATTACAGCCGAATACACACGCACATCCCCCTCTCCATCCACATATAGTACATATTTGTGCATATATCAAGTGAATAAATACAGTCTCCTCTAGAGCTTTTTATTTAAATGATGTCTATGATGCATGATGATATTCGTTGCTTTGTTCTCATCAGAAACTGTATAAACCGTCAATACATTCACCCGGTTGTCATACAGATTGATAGACCTGCATCTGTTCTACACTCTAGCTCATGATGATGCATCAGCACACTGTCTCGCCACAAAATGCTCTCTCGGTCAGATATACTGTCCGAACAAACCGTTCAGCGACGTTTGCAAGTGTCATTGTGACCTTAACCTTGAACACAGCACAGCAATTTTTTATGACACTCTGGCTTAAGACGATGTATCACCATAAAAAGTTTGGTTACAAAAGGTTCAGCGGTGAAGATGTCATCGTCCAACAAACAGTAACTGAAATTTTTAACGTTTTTACTGTGACCCTGACCTCGAAAACAGCCATGCAGTATTTTCAATGGACACCTTGGCTTATGATGATCTTCCATAAACAAAAAATCTAAGTCTGGAAACAAAGGGATCCGTAGTTCAAAATATATAGTACAAAACAGTCATATTCAGATTATCTAAGTCCTCATTGTGACCTTGACCTTCAAGATACAAATATTTTTCATGACACTTCGCCTCACGATGACACACCACCATAACAGGTTTGGTTACAAACACTTGAGCAGGTCAGAAGATATTTTCTGGACAAAGCCCGGACACACGGACAGAAGGGCAGACATGGTGATTCAAGTATACCCAACCTAACTTTGTTATGGGGTGTACAACGAAGTAATTACGAAACAACAGCTTCCTACGTAAAATCGCAATTACATCATGAGAATCCTGCTCCGTTTGTACCAGGGAGAAGAGGAAACAAACCGCAGTCCAACCCACCTGAGGTCAGGGGAGACTGGAAGACAACAACAAAAAAGGCGCAGTGCACCGAGACTCCCAGTGAACTGTTCACAGTCTTGCCACCACCGTCATCAGTACTCCCAGTGAACTGCTTATGGTCTTGTTTATCACCGTCATCAGTGCTCCCAGTGAACTGTTCATAGTCTTGTTTATCACCGTCATCAGTACTCCCAGTGAACTGTTCACGGTCTTGTCGTCACCATCATCAGTACTTCCAGTGAACTTTCAGTCTTGTTTATCACCGTCATCAGTACTCCCAGTGAACTGTTCACAGTCTTGTCATCACAGTCATCAGTACTCCCAGTGAATTGTTCACAGTCTTGTTATCACTGTCCATTCACGGTGATTGCGACGGACACAAGACCCCGTTCACTTGTCCAGCCACCCGCACGGATCACTACCGCACTGCCGCCTGTCCAGGGGCCACACGTCACGGTCTTCACCCAGTCGAAGTCTGTGTGGGACAGTAAGTCACTGTCTACCCCCAGCTGCTCACAAGACGGAGTGTGACGAGCCCACCCCGATTCAGCTAGCAGCTCGCACTGTCGCCACCTTTCCCAAAGTGGGAACACGCGGAGGGGGGTTCATTTTGAATTGAAATGAGTGACAAGAAGTGCTTTCCTTTCTTCGTGGACAAATAGTTCACGGTGAGCTCTTTTATCTTCTTTCTTTCCCACCTAACCCCACAGTTTGACCAGTTTAAACGCATACATTTTCTTTCCATTACTTTAACGTCCTTTGAAATAAGTTCATGGATTCTGGAGGCAGCAGACAAGCAGAGGTTTTTGATCAGACAAGGCAATTCTCCATCGCAACCCGCCTCACAGCTAAGGAAGAGCGCCGCACTCCACACACGGAAAACATTACCAAGTGAAATCTAGCCCACGTCAGTTAGTCGGCACTTCATTAGTCAGTAATCATGATTATTCAGTGAACACGATCAGCACTTTATTACTCTGTGAGCACGACCAGCGCTTTATTACTCAGTGAGCATGACCAGCGCTTTATTACTCAGTAAGCATGACCAGCGCTTTATTACTCAGTAAGCACGATCAGCAGTGTATTAGTCAGTGAGCATGACCAGTGCCGTATACTCCCACACTATCCATCGGGCAACAGGATAATGAGAGTGGAAGGCCACAGTAGCCTTGCTGGGTGCTTGGCCCCAATGTTGTCCAGGAAACTCGTGCAAAATACAAACCTACAACTGGCTCTATTTTCACACAATATTCCAGCCTTTCTTGCTGCTGTTGATGTAGTTCTAATAAAGTTACGAGTGGTGTCTGGTTCTGTACGGCGTAGAGTTCTGAATGTGTATTTTACGCGGTGTTTCAGTTGACAATGAACCCCCTGCTCTGTGTCCGTGACGGGGGGGAGTGGGGGGGGGGGATGCAAAGTGTTGAGGGGTGGTCGGCGCGCTGGGATGGGGGGCGACGTGGGGGGGGGGGGGGGGGAGGGGGGGGGGGGGCGACATAAAGGTGCACAAACACACGGCACAGGTGGAGTACGCTTTCAGTCCGTGGGTCTTCGCGTCAATAGGTCCCCTCTCCTCGTGGTACTGTCGTCACACGGCTAACTGCCTCTCTCTCTCTCTCTCTCTCTCTCTCTCTCTCTCTCTCTCTCTCTCTCTCTCTCTCTCTCTCTCTTATCTGCTGGTTGTGTGCTCATACATGTATAACCGAGTGATGTATGCACGTGTGCTTCTGGCGATGTGAACACGCTGTTTTTGTGTAAAAGGTCTTATGCTCCGTGTATAACTTTTCATGCGTAACATTTCACTCAGTTTGTGTATTTATGCTTGCATGTATAATAATATACAAATAACGCCCTGTAATTTTACTCATCAGTAGCTTAGCAAACACTGTTCGGTTTTTGACTA
>OY757548.1:241924-276707 GCA_963584105.1 Alviniconcha strummeri
TGATTCACTGCTTCTGGAGTTTAGCGCCTTGCACCACGCAACTGGTACTGAACATCTGAATCACTGTGCATTGTTTTGTTTCGTTGATCTTTATTACTTTTCAACTCTCCTGCTCTCTCTCTCTCTCTCTCTCTCTCTCTCTCTCTCTCTCTCTCTCTCTCTCTCTCTCTCTCTCTCGTTTTCGAGCTGCACAAAGTTGTTTTGAAGTCAGTTTTAACGTCACCTCAGGTCGTTTCATCACTCTTCCCGTCTCGGAGAACACAACCCTGTCTGTACCTCACCATTCTTCCCGTGTCGTCGTACACAAACCTGTCTGTACCTCATCACTCTTCCTGTCTCGACGTACACAAACCTGTCTGTACCTCATCAATCTTCCTTTCTCGACGTACACAAACCTG
This sequence comes from Alviniconcha strummeri, assembly GCA_963584105.1. Classification (NCBI taxonomy): domain Eukaryota; kingdom Metazoa; phylum Mollusca; class Gastropoda; family Provannidae; genus Alviniconcha; species Alviniconcha strummeri. The sequence goes on from OY757548.1 coordinate 242,323, forward strand.
TCTGTACCTCACCACTCTTCCCGTCTCGCTGAACACAAACCTGTCTGTACCTCACCACTCTTCCTGTCTCGCTGAACACAAACCTGTCTGTACCTCATCACACTTCCTTTCTCGACGTACACAAACGTGTCTGTACCTCACCACTCTTCCTGTCTCGCTGAACACAAACCTGTCTGTACCTCACCACTCTTCCTGTCCCGCTGAACACAAACCTGTCTGTACCTCATCACTCTTCCTTTCTCGACGTACACAAACCTGTCTGTACCTCACCACTCTTCCTGTCTCGCTGAACACAAACCTGTCTGTACCTCACCACTCTTCCTGTCTCGCTGAACACAAACCTGTCTGTACCTCATCACTCTTCCTGTCTCGACGTACACAACCTGTCTATACCTCATCGCTCTTCCCGTCTCGCTGAACACAAACCTGTCTGTACCTCACCACTCTTCCTGTCTCGCTGAACACAAACCTGTCTGTACCTCACCACTCTTCCCGTCTCGCTGAACAGTCACACTAAGTAACACTGCGTGTGGGACTGTCCCTGGTGGTAGGGCAGAATAATCCCAGTAAACATGTCGGATCCGATCCGGAAGCGTTTCGGTTGCGGCCAGTTATGACCATTACGGCCAGCGTGCAGCCAAAATTGGGCCGAATAGTATATGCCGGATCCTATTTTCCAGCATCAGTTTCAATTCCGTTTTTTCCAAATAAGGCCTTGATCATATTGCGCAGAACAGACCCGGATCCGATCTGGTTGGCCTGGTCAAGGCTTGGCGAAACACATCTCGTCTGGAAGCAAGTCAGTGTGCAGGAATCATCTGGCCCGGTTTCTGGCAGGACGCAACTGGCCCGCTACCAGTTTCCCACTTTCAGACTAGGTTCCGTTCTTCTACAGATATAATAATGTAGATTTATCATGCGCTCATCAACGCCTTGAGCGCTCACATGATACATATTAACCTAAATATGATATTCTATACACATGTAAAGCATAGTCCTACCAAAACAATTTACATAAAGTTTTTTTTTTATATTAAAAAAAAAGTAATAATAATAACAAAAGCGTACTACACACACACACACACACACACACACACACACACACACACACACACACACACACACACACACTGACTGTAACAGAAACTGGGTACTGATATTAGGATGGAAATACTGTGAGAAGAGGAAGGTTTTCAGTTTGGCTTTAAAAGATGACAGGGCTGAACAGTGTCTAAGGTCTTGTGGGAGTGAATTCCAAATGTGGGGTCCAAAGCAAGAGAAAGTGCGGAAGCCATGAGTCTTGCGTTTGTATTGTTAGATTTCCAGCATGCGGGTGTCAGAAGAAGAGCGTAGTGTACAAGATGGAGTGTAGACATGCAGCAGTTCAGAGAGGTAAGCAGGACCAGTACCATTTACAGCACTGAAACACATACAAGCGACTTTATACTTAATACGTTCTGAAATGGGAAGCCAGTGCAGTTTTTCCAGGAGAGGTGTTGCGTGGTGATGACGGGGTGCCAAGAGAACAAGTCTTGCAGCAAAGTTCTGAATTTTCTGGAGAGGTTGCATGACAAAATTAGGTGTACCCATAAGGAGACAGTTGCAGTAGTCAAACCGTGAAAGGATGTAGGAAGTAACAAGAGTCTTGGTTGCGGCTTCAGTGAGAAACCTGCGGATTGAACTAATGCGTTTAAGCTCGAAATAAGCAGTTTGGCAGATTTTTATGACGTGCTTCTTCATGGACAGTTTTGAGTCAAGAATGAATCCAAGGTTCCTGGCAGAATAAGATAATGGGATGTTGTGAGAGCCAAGAGTAATCGAATCAGGGAGGGAAACTGTAGAAGGTTTGAAGGAAGACGAAAAGGAAAAGAGAAGAGCTTCTGTTTTGTCGTCGTTCAGTTTGAGCAGATTTTCCGTCATCCATGTTTTTATGTTGTCTGTGCATGCATTGAGTTCTTTGGAGAGGTTGGTCACTACACTGAGAGGAGCAGATTTCTGGAGCTGTGTGTCATCTGCGAAAAGCTGATGGTTTACAGAGTGGTTAGCTATGATATCGGAGAGAGGCGTAGTGTACAGGACGAAGAGAATAGGCCCCAGTACTGAGCCCTGAGGCACACGGTACATGAGCTGTGATGTTGACGAAGACGAGTTATTGACTGAAGTGGACTGATACCTGTCTGAGAGGTATGAGTGAAACCACTGGAGTGCAGTAGACTGAATGCCAAAAACAGAGTTCAGGCGGGAGAGAAGAATTTGGTGGTCAAGAGTGTCAAAAGCGGCAGAAAGATCCAACAAAAGAAGAACAGAAATGTTGTCATTGTCCAGAGCGGAAAGAATATCGTTTACAATACGTAACAAAACGGTCTCAGTGCTGCATCCTGCTCGATAGGCTGACTGAAAGGGATTGCTGAGGTTGTTTTCTTGGAGATGGGAGAGATGTTTGTGGAGAACGACTTTTTCAAGAATTTTGGACAGAAAAGGTAGGTTAGAAATGGGACGGTAGTTTTTCAAAAGTTTTTTGTCAAGTGATGACTTCTTCAACAGAGGTTTGACGAAGGCTGTCTTCAGATCAGGTGGTACAATGCCAGTGGTAAGAGATGTGTTCATGATGTTCGTGATGGTCGGCAAGAGGATGTCAAGGTTTTCATAAAGAAGCGTGGTGGGAATGGGATCAAGTTCACAAGACTTGGCAGATGCACTGTTGATTATTTTTAAGACAAATTCATCAATGACAGACTCAAAGGTTAGCAAGGGATATCCAGCGAAAGAGGTATCAGGGCAAGCAGTTGGGTTTGGAGGAGGAAAATTGTTTCTGATGGTGCGGATTTTCTCAGTGAAGTAATCAGAAAAGACATTCGGAAGGTCGCCAGAGTCAAATGTTGAAGGAAGAGGTGAAGATCTGCTTTTGCCGAGGATGGTGTTGAAGTTTTGAAAGAGCTGTTTACAGGTTGTGCTAGACTAAATCTTAGCAGAGTAGTAGGCTTGTTTGGCTTTATCTACAAGGTTTGTTACTATCTGTTTAATGGAGTCGTATATCTGTTTGTGGACGGTGAGCTTAGATTTGAGCCATCGTCTCTCCGCCTGCCGACGCTCCCGTTTCAGCTCACAGAACTGCTCGGCAATACTGCTGAACCAGGGCGTCGGCTTCCTTGTACGGACTGTGCAACGGCAGAGAGGGGCGTGCTTGTCAAGGACAGAACAGAGATGGTTAATGTAGTTACTGATAGAACTGACTTGTGAGACAGCCTGAGAGAGATCTTGTTTAAAGGCGCCGGTGTCAATCTTTTTGAGGCATCGGTACAAAAACGTTTTAGGTTTTTGTACAGGTACAGATACATCAAGTTTGCACAAGATGGCTGTGTGGTCAGATGTTAGTCCATGGTGTAATTTTGTAGAAGTGAGGATGTTATCACTTTGCTTGGAAAACACTAAGTCGAGCAGATGGCCTTGGTTGTGAGTAGGTTCAGAAACGGACTGGGTTAGGTTAAACATGTCTATGATATCGTGTAGTTTTCTGGAGTTCTTGTTTTCTACGTTTTCAAAATGAAAGTTAAAGTCACCCATAAGGAGTGTTTTGCCAGGCAGACTGTCGGAGTGTTCAAGGAAGTCGGAAAACTGATGGAAAAAACATGGAGTCAGAGAATTTGTTCTTTTAGCTGGGTGGAGGGCGGTAGATACAGAACAAGTTGGTTAGTTGCTTGTTGTATGTTAGGGTCAGCTGAGCGGTTTCAAAGCAGGGGTGCTGAACGGGAAAGGACGAAGTGGTATGACATGCGGCTTAAGGAGTCCCTTATGACGAAGGCGATGCCCCCGCCTTTTGCGCCGGACCCCCCTGCAGAGCGGGGGAAGGAGAGGACCGAGTACCCAGGCGAAGCCAGGTCGGCGATCTTGGCCTCGTCACCGGCAGGGCGCAGCCAGGTCTCCGTCAGCAGCATGATGTCGATGTCGTTGTACTGAATGAAGGTGGATATGTCGGACCTCCTCCTGGAAGAGCCGACGGATCTTGCATTGAAGAGGCAGACAATGAGTGTGTTTTCGGCTGAGGAAGAACTAAGGGGAATGTGAAGCAGCTGTCTGTGAGGGGGACGCAGCGGAGCGCTGAGCGAGGAGGCTGAGAGGTCGTCACGGTCACTGGGTGGAGAGGAAGGTGGTACGGAAGTGATGTGTTGACATGGGGTTGGAGAGCTGGAAGAATCGGATGAAAGCCGATCACGAAAACCGACGACCACTTTGATCTTCCTCCGTTCATTCTTTCCTCCTCTTCTCGATCGGCGTGGCTTTCTGGGCACGTTTCTCGCAATGCCGAGATGTGATAGACGTGCGATCAGCTGGGGGGAGAGGAAGGGGGGAGGTACGGCAGCGGTTTCCAGAGACAGAAGGATATCCCGGATAATATTGTGCAAAACCCGCCCGGATCCGATTTAGTTCTGGCTGATTGTGTCAGGTTTCGGCCAAACGGATCCGGTCCGGAAGCAAGCTAATGTGCAAGAATCATCCGGTCCGCTTCTGGCCAACGCTTCCCAGCCGATCCGGACCGGATACGAATGGGATCCGGCATGTTTACTGGGAACACCGTTGGTGATGTAGCTCACCTACATCCTACAGATACTGCAGAACAGTGGGACCCCTGACAAGTGATCGCCCTAATGAGAGACGACACTGATGAAAAACAATCCTCATGAGAGACCATTCTGATGAAAAACAATCCTCATGAGAGACCATTCTGATGAGACCAACCTGATGAAAGACCATCCTGATAAGAGACCACCCCGACGAAAGACCATCCTGATTAGAGGACGAGACACCACCATGATGAAAAACAATCCTGATGTGAGACCATCCCGACGAAAGACCATTTTGATGAGTGACCACCACGATGAAAGACCATCCTGATGAGAGACAACCCTGATAAGAGACTATCCTGATGAGAGACAACCCTGATAAGAGACTATCCTAATGAGAGACAACCCTGATAAGAGACTATCCTAATGAGAGACAACCCTGATAAGAGACTATCCTAATGAGAGACAACCCTGATAAGAGAATATCCTAATGAGAGACAACCCTCATGAAAGACCATCCTGGCGAGAGACAACCTCGATGAAAGACCAGACCGATGAAAGACCATCCAGATGAAAGACCACACTGATGTCATGGTAATAGGGCTAGTATATTTAATATGGTAATGCACAAGAATATGGGACATACTCGGTAAAAGGGACGGAATTCTTATTAGACATGCGCAGTAGCGAGCGCGACATGACGTCCTCCCAGACACAGTGCTTTTCCAGCAACGCAGGTCTTCGTGTCGCCGTTCGTGTTGTCACCTGTTCAACTGCGTCATGCTCTGTCTTCGTGTCGCCGTTCGTGTTGTCACCTGTTCAACTGCGTCATGCTCTGTCTTCGTGTCGCCGTTCGTGTTGTCACCTGTTCAACTGCGTCATGCTCTGTCTTCGTGTCGCCGTTCGTGTTGTCACCTGTTCAACTGCGTCATGCTCTGTCTTCGTGTCGCCGTTCGTGTTGTCACCTGTTCAACTGCGTCATGCTCTGTCTTCGTGTCGCCGTTCGTGTTGTCACCTGTTCAACTGCGTCATGCTCTGTCTTCGTGTCGCCGTTTGAGTTGTCACCTGTTCAACTGCGTCATGCTCTGTCTTCGTGTCGCCGTTCGTGTTGTCACCTGTTCAACTGCGTCATGCTCTGTCTTCGTGTCGCCGTTCGTGTTGTCACCTGTTCAACTGCGTCAAGCTCTGTCTTCGTGTCGCCGTTCGTGTTGTCACCTGTTCAACTGCGTCATGCCCCGTTTTCGTGTCGCCGTTCGTGTTGTCACCTGTTCAACTGCGTCATGCCCCGTTTTCGTGTCGCCGTTTCTGTCCGCGCCTTCGCTCCCACACGAACTGTATGGTTGACTGGGCGTTGAAAAAGTTATTACCTGATCTGTTCGTGCGCGCACGCTTTTATTCCTTCCCCTCCCTTCCTCTCTCTCTCTCTCTCTCTCTCTCTCTCTCTCTCTCTCTCTCTCTCTCTCTCTCTCTCTCTTCCCTCATCCTCAAGTGACCCCGTACAGCTGACAGGGCGTTCACATCCACTTCCTTCCTTCCTTCCTTCAGCCTGCCCCTTCATCTGTTCGTCCGTCAGCCCTACCGTTCCTAACTCCTTTCTATCCTCTTTTTTTTTTTTTGGGGGGGGGGGGGGTCTTTTTGTCCGTCTTTTTTGTCTCTTTCCTTTTTATCAGTCATTCCTTCGTTTTGTCAGTCCTGTCTGGCGTGTTTTCGGGCCCTTCCAACAGGCACCCCAAGAGAGGAAATGGCCGGCACAGAAAACGAACTAAGTGCCAGCAGCGCATTTCTGGGCTCGGATGCTCGATGCCCTTGCCACACAAATTTATGCCGTATTTAAAAGACGTGTACCTTTCCATTTTGCACAGCGCCAATTCTACAAGACAGCCAGTCTAGTCGTCCATTGTCTGTTTTCTTTTCTTACACCTGTAGCAAAAGAAGGTTGCACCCGGTACGTTCACAGATTTAAACACACACACACTCACACACACACACACACACACACACACACACACACACACACACACACACACACACACACACACACATACACACACACGCGCGCGCGCACACGCGCGCAGAGAAAAAGAAGGAAAGAGGGACAAGAGGGGTGGGAATAAACAAAAAGTTACTGCATTCAAACGAACAAGCTGAATGGATAAAATACGTTGGCTGGCCAGTTAGGTCAAACCAGCAATGAAGCGCACTAGCAGACAAAGGGGCAAAGGAGACGGACTAACAATAACCACATACTTTATTAATCCCAGTGGGAAATTAAAGCTCTCGTTCGATCGCACAACGAAGAACATATCTCAATAATTCTAAGTCATGAACCACACGCACATACACACTCTTAGACATACGCTCCCTTTCCTTCAATCTGCATACACTAATACTTAGTAATAGCAAACCCAAAATGTTTTCTCTGTGTCAGACCAAAACGTAAAAACTCTCAAATTAAATAAAAAAAATCATTAGACTAGCAGAAAAACAAAGAGGCAAAGGATACGGACTAGCAGACAAAGAGACAAAGGAGACGGACTCGCAGACAAAGAGACAAAGGAGACGGACTCGCAGACAAACAAAAAGACAAAGACGGCAACAAGTCAGAGTCCTAGAGGGGACCCCATGTTAAAGTTGCTATGGAAACCATTAATTCGACGTTGGTAGCCACGTACCTAGCTTATCACTGTTCAGTATCACCAGTATATTAGACCGGTGGGAACTGTGTGGTAGTGTGTCACAAACCTGGCCATCCTGGCACCCACCCTTTCTCTCCTTGGCGCTTCTTTTTTCAATCACCTCTATTCATCACCTGACTGTGCCCACAGTGGTCTGCACTGCCTTCCGTGCTGACAACGAACAAGAGCCAGAGAAAAGTGCAGTGTGATATTTGAACAGCGTTCGGGGCTCAATGGGGCAGGTGGGCAATACAGGCGGCTGCACGTGGTGCACTTTCTGACGTTCAACAACGTGTTGCTTCTACGTATCCCCCCCCCATCTCCCTCTCTCTCGTTTCCGAGTTACACAAAGTCCAACAGGTCATATGAAAAATAAACGGGCTTAGTTCGCATGTCAATCGCCTGACTGACGGGCTGATTGCAATTTCTAACGTCCAGTCAACCGCCAAAGTGACGTCTGGGAAAAACGGAATTTAGGCCTACTCATTCAGCAGAGATAGTCTGTTTCACTCATGGACCTACACAGAGATAGTCTGTTTCACTCATGGACCTACACAGAGATAGTCTGTTTCACTCATGGACCTACACAGAGATAGTCTGTTTCACTCATGGACCTACATCTGTATGTAAGTCCTTGGCTCCACTCTTCATCTCACACAGCATCTATTGCTATCAGAGTTGGTCACCGCACAGTTCGTGGATTATAACGTCCCGTCAGCCGCACAGGGTCACCTCCGGACGTGCAAGCAGAGATTAGAAAAAATGAAGTTGAATGAACCGGGAAGACACACACGTGGGGTACATGCTATTGAAACATCTTTTGGGGCTATTGTCGTTGGGGCAATGCCTTTTTTTAGACGATACGACTGCCGACCGGACGATACAGCGTTGGGACGACTGCCAATTGGACGACAATGTTGTGCAGGATGCCGATTAGACGACAGTGTTGTGCAGGATGCCGATTAGACGACAGTGCTGTGCAGGATGCCGATTGGACGACAATGTTGTGCAGGATGCCGATTAGACGACAATGTTGTGCAGGATGCCGATTAGACGACAATGTTGTGCAGGATGCCGATTAGACGACAGTGCTGTGCAGGATGCCGATTAGACGACAGTGCTGTGCAGGATGCCGATTAGACGACAGTGCTGTGCAGGGTGCCAATTAGACGACAGTGATTAGACGACAGTGCTGTGCAGGATGCCGATTAGACGACAGCGCTGTGCAGGATGCCGATTAGACGACAGTGTTGTGCAGGATGCCGATTAGTGATTAGACGATAGTGCTGTGCAGGATGCCGATTAGACGACAGTGCTGTGCAGGATGCCGATTAGACGACAGTGATTAGACAGCGCTGTGCAGGATGCCGATTAGACGACAGTGTTGTGTAGGATGCCGATTAGACGACAGTGATTAGAAGACAGCGTTGTGCAGGATGCCGATTAGACGACAGCCGCTCATTCGGTTATTCAACTTCCTGTTGTCGAACGCTGTGACTGGTAGTGGTGGTGTGTGGTGGTGGTGGTGGTGGTGGTGGTGGTGGTGGTGGTGGTGGTGGTTGGTGGTGGTGGTGGTGGTGGTGGTGGTGGTGGTGGTGGTGGTGGTGGTGGTGGTGGTGGTGGTGGTGGTGGTGGTGGTGTGTGTGTGTGTGTGTGTGTGTGTGTGTGTGTGTGTGTGTGTTTCCGTCTTGATTATTTTTGTGGAATTATTTTTGCTGTTTCTTTGCTTGCTTCTGAGGCAAACGCGAATGAGACAAACCTAAATTATTTTTTTAAAGATGTATTTAACTAAGTATCTGTGGTCAAATCAGACACCACACGGGTATCTCTGGTCAAATCAGACCACACACCGGTATCTGTGGTCAAAGCAGACACACCACATCAGTATCTGGGGTCAAAGCAGACACACTACAATGGTATCTGTGGTCAAATCAGACACCACACCGGTATCTATGGTCAAATTAGACACACCACACCGGTATCTGTGGTCAAATCAGACACCACACCGCTATCTGTGGTCAAAGACACCCGGCAAAAGCGGGCGCGGCCAGCAGCCCCGCTGCACGTGACTCGCACGCTGGACAGGGAAGATGGAGGGTCTGCAGCCAGTCGCTGGGAACGGGAACAACGTGAGCAAGTAAATCCCGCTATCTAACCGCACCTTCCGCGGCCATTGTTTCCCTTTCTGATGAGTGATTACGTCCCGTGTTTGCTCTTCCTATGACTTATTCCTAAATGATCGATTCCTGATGAAAAGCGGGCGCCATTTGCAGCCGCCGGTGGATGTGATGGCGTGACGCCGAGACTCGGGAGGTGTGGCTGGCCTTACTGCGGGCTGTGTGTCGCCGTAAATCGTTCTCCTTGAATGAGGCCAGGGCTTGCCTTACACTAGTAAACCCAGTCCAATTGGAAACTGATTCGGGAACGTGACAAGTGGCGCAAAAAAATGATGTGGAGGAACTATTGCCATTCTCTACTACCTGTCCGCTGGTCTACCCGCTGGTCTATCCGCTGGTCTAGCCCCCACAACTGCGGCCAAGCTGCAGGTTTTCCTGCTTGCCTTAGTACCTGTCTCAGTGCCTGTCTCAGTGCCTCTTTCCCGACCGCCGGTCTGATTGCCCTAGTCTCTTTACCTGCCTGCCTCCGCCCCCCCACCCAGGTGTGTGTGTGTGTGTGTGTGTGTGTGTGTGTGTGTGTGTGTGCGTGTGCGAGTGAGTGTGTGTGTGTGTGTGTGTGTGTGTGTGTGTGTGTGTGTGTGTGTGTGTGTGTGTGTGTTGTTTGTTTGTTTGTTTATTTGTTTGTTTTGCCGTCTTTCTTGCTCTGTACTGCATAAGGGCAACGTGTTCTCACTACGGCTAGAAGAGCCGGTTTGGCCCAGCGGTAAGGCGTTAGGCTGGTAAGCGGAAGGACCTCGGTTCGGTACCGCTTCGGCTCTCCTTTCTCTTCAAAAAGGTTGTGGTTTGTGGACACTGTCTTGTGACTTTGTTCATCACTTCCTAATGAAACATTAATATGGCTCTCATCGCTGCCCATCTTAATGCAGAAGTCATTCTGGTGGTGACAGTGTAGCGATAGGTATATAATATCCCCCCCCCCACACACACACACACATCAATACCCCTCCACCCCCCCTTCTTCCCTTCCCTAATAAGCCATACGGTTTCCGTGGACGTTAAGCACCATGTTTACTTACTTACTACAGCTAGTTCCCCACAGAAAGTCCTGTACTAGAAACTACTACATAAGGACAACGTGTTCTCTCTACGGCTAGCACGTAAAAAAAATGACCAGTCTTGTCCAAGAGGGAGAAGAGTTCAACAGAACTAAAACAACCCTCTCCCTTGACCTTCCATGACTTGTCTTAACTCGGATTTAATGGCAACGTCTAAGGGGGTTGGCTTCAAGCACCAAAGACAGGTGACCTGGTGAGCCGTGTTGCACGCACCAAAGACAGGTGCCCTGGTGAGCCGTGTTGCACGCACCAAAGACAGGTGACCTGGTGAGCCGTGCTGCACGCACCAAAGACAGGTGACCTGGTGAGACGTGTTGCACGCACCAGACGGGTGACCTGGTGAGACGTGTTGCACGCACTAAAGACAGGTGCTCTGGTGAAACGTGTTGCACGTACCGACTCCCTGATGTCGTGAGGTCCGTACTCGTGTCGCCCGGGGTGCAAGGTCCCAAGGCCTTGGGAAGCTGTTAGCTTTAGGCCAGCCGTTACAGTGGACGTCAACGGTTTCGTGTTTTCTACAGTCCCGTCCAACAAGCAGCCACTGAGGCAAGAGGGTTTTACATTGAAAATAAAGTCCACCAAGCATTTTAAACAAAACGGCGATTTCAAGTTTTATTTTGATCCCTTTTACCTGTTGGAGAAAGGCCTCTCCGTTCGGACAAGGCAAAGTTTGAGAGAGCCAGTTCCAGTACAGCATCGAGGCAGACAGAGGGAGGGGAGACGGGAGAGAGTGGGTGCTGGTCGCGATATGGTCACCAATGAAGCTATTAGTATCAGGTATATATTACTATCGAGTAATGCAGCTACGCCGCAGATAAGCTTTAGAAGGTCGAACGTTATCTCACAACGTACTGCGGTTCTGCTCACGTGAAGCATCGTGTGTTTTTATCATCAAGCGTGGGCTGCCTTGTGAAAGCAGGACGGTTCAAGGCGATCAGTGATGCACTTCTCTACTGTTCATACTTTCACCCTATATATATATATACGCTTACTCATCAATGATGCTGTACAAACTAACAAAGCACACCAGGGAAAAAGCCAGATCGAGCTGCACCAAAGAGACAGACAGAGAGAGAGAGAGTGTGTGTGTGTGTGTGTGTGTGTAGCCTGTGTGTGTGTGTGTGTGTGTGTGTGTGTGTGTGTGTGTGTGTGTGTGTGTGTGTGTGTGTGTGTAACCTGTGTGTGTGTGTGTGTGTGTGTGTGTGTGTGTGTGTGTGTGTGTGTGTGTGTGTGTGTGTGTGTGTGTGCACGGTAAGTCTGTGGTGTGCACATATTACTCCAAAACCATACGGGCCTCTTAGTATAATCATGTCAGTCATACATTATACCATACTGATACAGATCCTTCCCGTTATCGAGACTGAGTACAACTGATCTCAATATTATCTGTACACATTCCGCCCGAGTTCCTTTCCTCTCCAAGTGCGCCTCATTACCCACTGGCTGGTCGGGCTTTGGGGCAGAACCACCAAACAGGACTTTTGTCTTTGCGGAATTTGCCACTGGTGACACTGACCTAGGGCCTTCCCCAAACTCGACAACGTGTGGCCGAATCTGTCTGTGGAGACGGGCAGCTAAACAATCACGCCACGGGGAAACACAGCTCTGCTCTAAAGCTCAGCGCAGAACATGCTAATTGTATGTACATCGGAAAGACACACATTCTTGGGCCCGGGATCCTTACAACTTAAGGGACTGTTCGTCGAGACCTCACGAGGTCAGCCATAACAAACTGTAGACCCGTCAAATACTCTGCGCAGTACATGACAATCTCTCTCTCTCTCTCTCTCTCTCTCTCTCTCTCTCTCTCTCTCTCTCTCTCTCTCTCTCTCTCTGTTCTAAGCCCTTTGCGGATTTCAGAAGGAAATGTTCTGCTGAAGTGAAGCGATAGGTCATTTGTCACAAAAGCCAACGGAAGCGAACGCGTCTAAGACTGGCTGGAGCACTGCGGAGCACAAACAACACGCGCTGTGATTCACCGCTAGTCACTCAACTCGGCTTTCTCTGCCTCTCCCAGCCCAAAACACCGTTCAAAGTTCCTACATCGCTTGGATCCCGGTCAAAACTTACCCAACACAGCTTGGAGGGCCTGGTCCTCCCCCAAGGCGTCCATACTGTCAAAATGAGTTCCCACGATGGAAGTTTTATCCCAGTAAATCCATGTGTCTTCTGGTACGAGATGCTTCTTAGAGCGGGGTGGTCTTCGCTGTGTGCGTGCGTGTGTATGTGTGTACCTTCAGCTCTTGACGTCACGGCATGTGACCCGCTGTTCCTTTCAACTCCCGCTGTGAAGAGGGGACTCCGCCAGTAAAACTATAGATGCTTGGCATAGCAACGAGAGTAAGTGAGGGGCTCGCGGCAAAACACCATTTCCTGTTAGGCGCTCGCACAGTCGATGGGTAAGTTAGCCATTGAAAACTACACTGATTACTGTTGGTGTTCAACAAGATCACTGCCACGTCGTGAACTAACAGGTCCACTCAGTCGGATTTTCCGTATTCCGAGAACGGGCATTGGGAGGACAGGCCTTCAGTGGGGGAGATATCCTTCCACCACAGTCGGCCCCTAGGCTCATCTGGAACTCTCTTTCTGTGTTAGCGCTAGCCTTTTCTCTCATATTTGAGACTACCATTGAAAACCCGGCCTCTCCTCTTCTCGGCACTGATAGTGATTCAATACCGTCACCTCAGGTTTCTGACTGGTCACTACGGTCCGGCGTGTCGTGTCACGTCAGGCATGTGTGTGTGTCAGTGTGTGCCAGTGTGTGTGTGTGTGTGTGTCAGTGTCAGTGTGTATGTCAACTATGATGTGTCAGTGTGTATTTGTCAATGTGTGTGTGCGTGCCGTGTGTGTGTGTGGGGGGGGGGGTGTCAGTGTGTGTGTGAATGTATGGGGGGGGGGTGAATGTGGGTGTGTGGGTGTGTCAATGTGTGTGTGTCATGTGTGTGTGTGCGTGTGTGTGTGTGTGTCAGTGTGTGTGTATGTGTCAATGTGTGTGTGTGTGTGTGTGAATGTCATGTGTGTCAGTGTGTGTGTGTTGTGTGTTAAATACTGTTTTTGCGTTCGAACGAGTTTTCAGCTCCATATATCAGTCTCAGTCACTTAATTGTCAGTCGAATGTTGTACTATTTGTTCAGTGAACGTTACGTCATGTGAATGACACAAGCCAGGAGGCAAGTGTGTCTGTGTGGAAATAATAAGGTCTGTGTTGTATTCTGACCACTCAGTGGCATTTATGTACTTGCCGCGCGTATTTCGCTGTCTGCTGGGAACTGTCAAACGCTGTAGGCCCACTCTGTAGGAGCTCTAGACCACCAAGAACTGAAGAGACTGGTGCCAGATGGAAGCTGACGCCAACAGACAGAAAAACTGAGAGACAGACAGACGCCAACACGGGGGGGGGGGGGGGGGGGGGGGGAGAGAGACTGAACTGGAAGCTGACGCCAACACAGAGACTGAAAGAGAGGGGGGCGGATAGAGACTGAAATGGAAACTGTCGCCAGTAGAGAGTGAGAGAGAGACAGACAGACAGAAAGAGAGGAAATAGAAGCTGTCGCCAACACAGGGGGGGGGGGGGGGAGAGAGAGAGAGAGAGAAAGATGGAAGCAGTCGTCGACACGCACACAGTGTGTGTGTGTGTGTGTGTGTGGAGAGAGAGAGAGAGAGAGAGAGAGAGAAATGGAAGCTGTCGCCAATACACAAAGATAGAAAAATAAGACAAGTAATACTTTATTACACAGGGATAAAGATTTAAGCACGAGTGGGCTTTTTTGCAAATCTGTCCCTGATGACAAACACAGCAACGCTCAATACGTCAAACAAGAAGACGATTCATTACGCGGAAGAAAAAAACAAAAATAAAACAAAGACTTAAAAACAAACAAAAAAATGTCTGTCTAAAACTTCTCAGCATACGAACAGAGCAATAATAAAGCAATGTAAGACAAATTCAAAACAAATTTTCAGGAGAGAGAGAGAGTTACAAAAACATATTAATGAATAAAGGAAAGCGACAGAATAATGACTATCTCACTATCTAGGTATAAAACAAGATCACATCTAACAGGATTGGAAGCTTAGCGATGGTGCATTATTGACACCTACCCAAAATCAAAGCACATTACACACACCCACAAGCATATATACAAAATTAAAAATTAAATATAAAAAAGAAAGAAAAAAGATGACCACGAGGAAAAGAAGGAGTAAATATTTCATAAAAATACAAATATAAAAAAAACAGTTTATTTTTATTTTTATGAAATTACAAATCTAAAACCTTACAAGAGCAAGGAAGGGAAAACAATAACAAAATTCTATACATTTTGTGTGGAGAGAGAGACAGAGACAGACAGACAGACAGACAGACAGACAGAGACAGAGAGAGACACAGAGAGAGACAGAGAGACAGAGTGAAATGGAAGCTGTCGCCAATACACAGAGAGACAGAGAGAGACAGAGAGACAGAGAGAGAGAGAGAGACAGAGTGAAATGGAAGCTGTCGCCAAGAGAGAGAGAGAGATAGAAGCTGACGCCAACACACAGAGAGGAAGTGAGGGGGGGGGGAGAGAAATGGAAGCTGACGCCACACAGGGAGAGGGGGGGGGAGAGAAATGGAAGCTGACGCCAAACGGGGGGGGGGGGGGAGAGAAATGGAAGCTGACGCCACACAGGGAGGGGGGAGAGAGAGAGAGAGAGAGAGAGAGAGAGAGAGAGAGAGAGAGAGAGAGAGAGAGAGAGAGAGAGAGAGAGAGAAATGGAAGCTGACGCCACACAGGGAGGGGAGGGGAAAGAGAAATGGAAGCTGACGCCACACAGGGAAGGGGGGGGGAGAGGGAGAAAGTAATGGAAACTGACGCCACACAGGGAGACAGAGAGGGGGAGAGGGAGAGAAATGGAAGCTGACGCCACACGGGGGGGGGGGGGGGGGGGGAGCGGAATGGAAGCTGACGCCACACAAGGAGAGGGGGGGGGGGGAGGAGAGAGAAATGGAAGCTGACGCCACACAGGGAGAGGAGGGGGGAGAGAAATGGAAGCTGACGCCACCCAGGGAGAGGAGGGGGGAGATAAATGGAAGCTGACGCCACACAGGGAGAGGAAGGGGGAGAGAAATGGAAGCTGACGCCACACAGGGAGAGGAGGGGGGAGAGAAATGGAAGCTGACGCCACACAGGGAGAGGAGGGGGGAGAGAAATGGAAGCTGACGCCACACAGGGAGAGGAGGGGGGAGAGAAAGGGAAGCTGACGCCACACAGGGAGAGGAGGGGGGAGAGAAAGGGAAGCTGACGCCACACGGGGAGGGGGGGGGGGAGAGAGAGAGAAAGGGAAGCTGACGCCAAAAGAAAGAAAAAAGATTTTTTGTTCTTTATGTCTTTATTCTCTATGACAAACGAAGAATAGCTGCCTGACGATAGAGGCCAGCTTTAGAACACAAGACAATAATACTTTATTAGTCCTTTAGAACACTAGACAATAATACTTTATTAGTCCTTTAGAACACAAGACAATAATACTTTATTAGTCCTTTAGAACACAAGACAATAATACTTTATTAGTCCTTTAGAACACAAGACAATAATACTTTATTAGTCCTTTAGAACACAAGACAATAACACTTTATTAGTCCTTTAGAACACAAGACAATAATACTTTATTAGTCCTTTAGAACACAAGACAATAATACTTTATTAGTCCTTTAGAACACAAGACAATAATACTTTACTAGTCCTTTAGAACACAAGACAATAATACTTTATTAGTCCTTTAGAACACTAGACAATAATACTTTATTAGTCCTTTAGAACACTAGACTATAATACTTTATTAGTCCTTTAGAACACAAGACAATAATACTTTATTAGTCCTTTAGAACACAAGACAATAATACTTTATTAGTCCTTTAGAACACAAGACAATAATACTTTATTAGTCCTTTAGAACACAAGACAATAATTATTAGTCCTTTAGAACACAAGACAACAATATTTTATTAGTCCTTTAGAACACGTGACAATAATACTTTATTAGTCCTTGAAAAAGAGCTGCAGTTGTCTGCCTTGGACAAATAACAAGAAGTACCTAAAAACGTAGGTAAATACTGAACATACATGTGAGCAAGTGCTCTTTGTATACGTTTTCACAATAATCCCGCCCTGCTTAACGGATCAACACAATTTCATTACTATTAGTAACCCGGGAACCGGAGCAGACGACGCTTTTGTTTTGAACATGGCCTTCACACAGCCGACCGGCGATAGCCGCCAGTGCGCGCCATTTTCAAATCTGTTTTCTCCCTTAATATTTTGACCGCTTGTTTGTTTACCTACTCTTTGTTTACCTAGTCCTTTTTATGCACTAAGCCATGTGTAATATAATTTGGCATCATAGAATGTTTATCTAACGTTTATTTAGACGCAGGGTCGAGTTTAATCAGTAGCGGCGATGCCTTTCTAGGTCCATTCTTTTAGTCATAGTCGTCGTCTGCATGGCGCGCTTTGTTTAGTACTAGTGAATAGTAGTGAAACGTTGTTTTGATTCAGTTAAAGTAATTCTGTGTCGATCAGTGCTTTGTCGTATAGTATTTTGCTTAGCTGACTTCATGTTTAGTTTAATTTGGGTTGAAATTAACTTATTAAGTATTGTGTACTGTAGAAGCCAAGCTGTATTCATAGACTACTTAATATCACTATCAGCGCTGCTATATAACGCGCCCCAGGCGAAAGTTCGCATCTATTGTTTTAGTACTAGTCTTTAAGTTTTTCTTGCTTCTCTTACAGAGCGTTGTATTGTAATTCAGTGTTATGTACCATTTTAACCGTGGGAGCGTGCTCTTTATTCCGATGTAAGTTTTATTGACATTGTAACCGGACCTGCGGGCCGTTCCTCATTTTAGGTTCAAGGGGAGGCTGGAGATTGCCAGGGAGAGACACTCACACTGGAATAAACGATTGTCTCTAGTCATCCTCATGTAGTAGTGTGCCTTTCGTTGTCAAGTTCCTCGCGTTGTGTTCAAAATCACTACAATCGACCGACCTCGGTATCCAGAAAAAAACTTGTGTTAGTGTTTGGTTGTTTGCCCGCTCCTCGGAGGTAGGTGTGCCGTTTCACTATGCACTTATGCCACTTAAAACAGACACTAGACAAAAGATAAGTGGAGACAGAAGTTGTACACATGTACCGACATGACGAAAACACTGAGGCACGCTCACAAACGCGCGCACTGACCACACTCCGTCTCAGTACATACTCCCATTATAGTGACGAACCAAATAAAGAAATGCATACAGTTTTATTTACACTACCGCATGTTACACATACAGTAAACACAAGAACAAACCAAACTGACGCATGACTATGCCTAACCTACGCACTAAACCATAGCTAACTTAGCTACCGGCATAGGCTCATTACCGATTACCTACAAAAGTAAGTTGCACCCTTGCACTAACTTAACTAATACTTGCACTTTGCAGCACAAGAAAACAAACGAACATAAACTTAACTAACGCTGGCACTTCGCAGCACAAGTCTTCTAATAACTAAACATACGTGCCCGCACTTTGCAGCACAGGTCTCTTAATAACTAAACGTGCGTGCCTACACTTTGCAGCACAGGTCTCTTAATAACTAAACATGCGTGCCCGCACTTTGCAGCACAGGTCTCTTAATTAAACATGCGTGCCCGCACTTTGCAGCACAGGTCTCTTAATAACTAAAGATGCGTGCCCACACTTTGCAGCACAGGTCTCTTAATAACTAAACATGCGTGCCCGCTCTTTGCAGCACAGGTCGAAGAGCTACACACTTTTTCAGCATGTAAACTCGGGGGGGTAGGGGTTTGACTAGCACTTTTCAGCACCAAGTCCTCTAACTAAGGGAAGAGTAACACACTTTTCAGCATGTAAACTCGAGGGGTAGGGGTTGACCAGCACTTTTCAGCACATGGTACAGAAACCTTGCTTGCTTGCTTTCATGTTGCTTAACGTCCACGGAGGCGAGATGGTCTATTAGGGACGGGGACAGAGTGGGAAGGGGACGAGAGAGTGAAAGGCTCGATCGCGGAAACCGCCCGAAAAAGACCGGAGAGACCGTGGACCGCCGCCAGAACAATGGAAGTGTTAAGGCGGTGTCCCCTCGCCATTGCCCAGCGACTTGTGCACTGCGCAATTGCTCTTTCAACTGCTGTGCTGGACAGAGTCACTAAGACAATGTCCGTTGCACCGCTGTTGACGAACAACTTGGACAACTCGAAGCAAAAGACGTCCAACTTGCTCAGCCCAGCACCACCTCCCTACTCATGATCTCTTCTGGGCATAGTTGAGGGTCCAGCTCCACCTCCCTTCTCTAAGATCTCTAGATCTTTTGATCTCGCCTGGAACCCCTGTACAGAAACCGGGCAGGCACTGTCTTTTATACCGCACCGCGCGGCACCAGCCAGTCGCTGGCAGGCAGCGTCCGACTGGAGAGAAGGGGTGGGGGGGAACTCAGGGCCCGTAACTCGAGCTAGCTTGCACAGCTCTCCCGCTACAACATTAATAATTTGTACATTGTGTTAGTTGTGATTTAGTTGTACGAATCTGTTTATAGACAGGCGCAAGCCACGCTTCCCACTCTTGTTGTAAATAAAATAAGTCGTGTGTGTACATATTGTTTATACGGTTTAAAAGATTCTAACTGTAGCTTTTATTTGATGTTTTTCGTGTTTTAAGTGTTTTAGTTATTGTAGAGGAAACTATTTGTGCGGGCCAGGGAAACACAATCGTCAGCCATTTTGTGGTCCAGAGGGGCGATTTTACTGTAGCGATAGCGTGTGTTCCTTGCGGCCCGCGCCGTTCTCTTATCTATGCGTGCGCGTGAGGATTTTGTGTGTGTGCTGAAAACTGTCTGCGGCTGAGCAAATAAAACCTGTTTGCTGCCATACGCCTGCTGTGGTCTCCACTCCACTGACTCCGCTGCCTGTGTCCTGTCCTTTGACCACTCCACACCATTACATACCAGTTTCACAAGTAAGAAGTAAGAAGAAAATACAGTTGCAATCACAATGATGCCCGTATTGTTCACACATATACTAGTTGACACACCCTTAAGTAACACACACACACACACACACACACACACACACACACACACACACACACACACACACACACACACACACACAACTATGTCTTCTCAACAAAAACAAAAAACACATCCAGGCTAAAAGGCACTTAAAGTATATATCCACAAGGGTTCCTCGCATGCATCATCACATAAATTATGCGTAAAAGTGAGAAGTAAAAGGATTTCAAGAAATATTGCTCTAGCAAGCAACATGCATCCCCAGATCAAGCCGTTAATATCAATATCACAAAAATAAGATAATCTCGCCCCCACCCCACCCCACCCCCACCCCCACACACACACTCACACACACTCATGCAAACGTGCAAAGCATGTGCATACTGTCATGGGAGAGTGAGGGTCAGCTAGTGGTTACAGACAGTGTCTGTCATGTGGCTGGTTGAATATCTGTATGGCTTTCGTAATGAATGAAAGCTTGAGGCGTGTTGCTTTTGTAAAGGGTACTATCAACCTACCACTCCTGTCAATAAGTCGAGAGTCAAACTCAGGTCTCAAAGGATGTGTGTCGTCAGACAAAATCTTCATGAGTCGGTCGGTAAGTTGTCTGTGATCGACTGAGTCAAAAGTTTCCTGCTGTCTGTCAATCACTCCCCCAGCCTTTCTGATGGTCTTTTTCAGCCTGTCCCTGGCCTGCTTTGAAGCATTCCCTCCCCAACAGACACAGCCAAAGGTTCGAACACTGCTAACAGTGGGCAAGAAAAACCTGCAATATATCCTCACGCACTCTGAATGATCTAGGTTTTCTAAGACAAAAGAGACGAGAATGGACTTTCTTGATGATTTGATCGGTGTTTTCGTGCCAGACAGTTTGGTTGTCTATAACTAAGCCTAAATAACGGTATTTGTCCACCTGTTCAACAGCTTCTCCCTTGACCATGATTGGTTTGTAGTTTGGTTTCTTTCGTCTAAAATCTATGATCATTTCCTTTGTCTTCCCCACATTCAATACAAGATAGTTTTTCTCGCATCAATCAACAATTCTGTCAACTTCCTGTCGGTAGTGAGAGTCGTCATCGTTCGTGATCAGTCCTGTCAGTCCTGTGTTGTCAACCAACTTGTCAGTCCTGTGTTGTCAACCAGCTTGTCAGTCCTGCGCTGTCAACAAACTTGTCAGTCCTGTATTGTCAACAAACTTATCAGTCCTGCGTTGTCAATAAACTTGTCAGTCCTGTGTTGTCAAAAAACTTGTCAGTCCTGTATCGTCAGCAAACTTGTTAGTCCTGTGTTCTCAACAAACTTGTCAGTCCTGTGTTGTCAACAAACTTGTCAGTCCTGTGTTGTCAACAAACTTGTCAGTCCGGCACGAGAACTCCTGCGTACAGTGAAAAAGAAAGAAAGAAAGGGAAAAAGAAAGAAAGAAAAGGGGAAGAAGAAGAAAAAAAGAGGTGACAATACAGTCCCTAGAGTTGGTGAGCATGCAAACAGTTTCATTTCTTTCTTTAGACCGGGTCGTTGCTTTTTGACGCATAGACAAGGCAAGGGGTGGACGGGCACGTTTTACACTCGGCAAAAGCTCGATTAAAGTCACCTTCTCAAGTAGGACTCTTCTAACGAAATCTTGTGTAGGGGAGTGGGGATGGCGCCAGCTTTTGTAGGGGAGTGGGGATGGGGAGTTGAGGGAAAGCAGGTTGGAAGCATGGATGAAGAGCCACAAGTCAGAGGTTGCTATAACATAACTTTTATTTGTACACCAACCAACCAGGAAACAGTGTAGGCTCTCCCCTGAGATGAACACCGGCCGCAACAGTAAACAAACAACCTGCCTCTGCAGGGACACTGGGGGAAAAGGGACGCTGCCGGCCCAGCACATGATGATGATGAATTGATGCTTAATGTCCTCAGATGTCATGAGACATATTAGGGACAAGTTGTGACCAATGCCGAAGCATGGTGCAATAAATCTTTACGTCCACGGAAACCAGAAGGCTCGTTAGGACGGACAGCACAGGACGTCCACCTCGACTCTCACACAGCTCCTGAACTAT
The DNA here is from genome assembly GCA_963584105.1 of Alviniconcha strummeri. Lineage (NCBI taxonomy): Eukaryota > Metazoa > Mollusca > Gastropoda > Provannidae > Alviniconcha > Alviniconcha strummeri. The sequence continues at coordinate 263,900 of OY757548.1, forward strand.
GATGGGAAATGCTGATGATGATGAATTGATGCTTAATGTCCTCAGATGTCATGAGACATATTAGGGACAAGTTGTGACCAATGCCGAAGCACGGTGCAATAAATCTTTACGTCCACGGAAACCAGAAGGCTCGTTAGGACGGACAGCCCAGGACGTCCACCTCGACTCTCACACAGCTCCTGAACTATGGCCCAGCACACAACTTTTAACACCTTAAATAATTGGGCCATAAAAATCCCACCCAATCAAAAAGGAAAAGGACCGGAAAGAAAAGGTTATAGGGTCATGGCCCGGAACATGTATACAATACACTCGGTTACACTTGTATTTACGATGTTCAGTTATGTGGGGCAGAGAAACGAGTCTGCAATCTGACAGTGCTCGCCGTTGTAGACTGTTCCGGTTAAGACACTGAAACACATCTGTGTACAAACGAATTTATGAAAGGACATTTGGCTATTGGTCAAATGGAGGTAGATCACACACAAACATACACACACGGGAAAAGAGAAAAAGATAACTTTTTCCCCGGCCGCGCGCGCGCGCGCGTGTGTGTGTGTGTGCGCGCGCGCGCGTGTGTGCGCGTGCGTGTGTGTGTGTGTGTGTGTGTGTGCGTGTGTGTGCGTGTGCGTGCGTGCGTAAGTGAGTGCGTGCGTGCGCGTGCGTCTGTGTGCACGCGCGTGAAAACACGACTATGTTTAGATCACACTGTATACCTGCTAAATGTCACAAAACAAGCAAACACGACTATATTCAGACCACACTGACCACTGTACATCTGTTAAATACCAGAAACCATGCAAATAGAACTATGGTTAGACTGTATGTATGAAGAGAGCGAGAAGGACAGTAGAGATGAAGCAATTCGGAGAGGAATGGAGGAGCTGTACCAGAGAAAAAATTTAAGCAGATGAGAGCTATATTGTAGATTGGAAATCGTAAATGGGTGATGTGGGCAGATTTAGGAGCTTTGCAGATGAGGCGAGCTGAAAAGTTCATCACTTTTAATTTTATCAAGGAGAATCTGAGGAGGGCCAGCAAGTAGAACATTATAATAATCAAGCCTAGAGAGAACAAGAGAGGAAACGAGAGTTTTGGTGGCTTCAAAGATACCGTCGGACTGAATCAATCTGCCTGATCTCCAGGTAAGCAAGTTGACAGAGTTTGTTCACCTGTTCCTTCAATGCAAGCTGGCTGTCAAAAAATAACAGTAACGTTACGAGCTGCATTGGAAAATGGGATGTCAGCCTGACCCACACATAGTGAAGAAGGAAGATCAATTCCAGGAGCGGAGCCTATCAGAAGGATCTTTGTTTTGTTGTCATTTGAACTAAAGTTTATTCTGAACTATACAGGCCATCACGTCTGAAACGCAGGATTCGATGGTCCGTGAGAGAGCGAATGCTTCAGAAGGAGAATCAGATTTGTACAGTTCAGTATCATCCGCAAACATGTGATGAGACATAGTGTGGTGACTAATTACATCAGAAAGAGGCTGAGTAAACAAAATGAAAAAACTGGTCGCAGGACAGAGCCCTTGGGGACTCCACAAGTCAGAAGCGAAGGAGAGGATTTTACTTCATTCACAGTTACTACTTGTGTCCTGCCCTGCAGGTAAGAACCGAAGAAGAACAAAGCAAGATCCGAAGAAGAACAAAGTAAGATCCGAAGAAGAACAAAGCAAGGTCACAAATACCGAAAGTGTTTTCAGGGCGAGTCAGAAGATCGATAGTGTCGAAGGCAGCACTCAGATCCAGAAGAGTCAGCATTGAGACAGAGCCAGACTGAGTCTGAAGTAGTCAGGAGGTAATTAAAAACACGGAGGAGAGCTGTTTCAGCACTGTGTTTCGGCCGATAAGCTGACTGGAAGATGTGCCAAAGATGGTTTTGATCCAGATGACAAAGAAGTTGGTCAAGAACAATTTTCTCAATAAGTTTGGATACAAAGGACAGATTTAAAACAGGCCTAGGTTTTTAAGCACATTTGGGTTAGGAGAGGTCTTTTTCAAAATGGGTTTGATTATTGCTGTTTTCATACAGGAAGGAAAAATGCCGGTCGACAAGGACTGGTTTACAATGGCTGTGAGCAGAGGAACAATCTCGTTAGAACATTCAAACAGTAAGGACGTTGGAATCGGGTCTAGAACATATGTTTTAGAGACATTTGCTTCATGAACTTCACACAGTTTCATTGGTGACTCTTGTAACCGAGTGTATTGTATACATGTTCCGGGCCATGACCCTATAACCTTTTCTTTCAGGTCCTTTTCATTTTTGATTGGGTGGGTTTTTTATGGCCCAATTATCTAAGGTGTTAAAAGTTGTGTGCTGGGCCGGCAGCGTCCCTTTTCCCCCAGTGTCTCTGCAGAGGCAGGTTGTTTGTTTACTGTTGCGGCCGGTGTTCATGTGTTCATCTCAGGGGAGAGCCTGTAAGTAGTTATTTTTCTATGGCTTATTGTTCTGTTGTTTCTTATTGATGTAAATAATGTATGTTTATAATGTTACCATGTTCACAACGTTCGAATGTTAAGCCTTTATGCCACAGGATGACCGGTGTTTTCAAAATGATATGTAGCTAGTATGTTATGTTGCCATTGTTGGATGTTCAGTTTGAGTGATGCTTTGCCGATACAAAGTTATCCTTCTTAAGGTATGGGTACTTTGTCAGTGCGGCCGTGCGGCATAACTTATTTGTTTAAGTTTCCTGCCGATCTATGTTTCTACATGAAATCGGTGGTATATTATGGCTAACACTTTGAAGATGTTGACTTCATAGTTGTAGAATGTTCAGTTTACTAGTTGAATATGGTTTAGTACATAGGGGTGATTGTATAAACTGTGAGACATGTTATTTCTGTTTTGATCCGGCTTTTCTATGGCCGAGTCTTGGGCGCGCAGACTTTTACTCTGCTTAGCTTGTAAACCCTTTCCGGGTCTTGGTGCGTGTACCCGAACAGGCCGGCGATGCGCGTCAGTGGTGGCAATTAGGTCTTTGTCTCTGTTCACTAATCGAGCAGATAGGCGCAGCCAGATCAACAGCTTAGATTCTTGATGCGCTACCCGCTTCAATAAGACGCTTGACGTTGTTCACAGCCGGATATGTTCTGCTAGTCAGTAACAGTGACATGCTGTAACGCTTTGAGTAACGACTAGGCTGGAGCCGGTCAGTTTATGACTGACTTCCTCCCGCTTACGGCATGGTCCCAAATGCCACCCGTGTCACTATCCATCTCGTTGTGTGCTAAAGTGGAACTGCTGTAACGATTATCTCAATGCCTGTTTTAGTTAAGAATGAGCTTGGTAATCCACATTCTTCACTGTTACTTTATTCTATACTATTATACTGGGAGTTCATCAGTTAATTGACTGGCCGTTTCTTGTATACTCACCGCGACTCTGTGAGATACGGGTTTTAAGTGTAAGTTAAGCACACGATTTATGTGCTTGATTATTAATCATTTTGTCATGTATTATAGTAACTCACAGGTAAACTACATGGTTACTGTATTTATTAGATTAGTAATTGCTGTTGTTTAGACTTTACACATTTGCTTTCATGTTCTAAATGTTTTGTTTGCTTGTGTCTTTTCCAATACGGACACTGTTTCCTGGTTGGTTGGTGTACAAATAAAAGTTATGTTATAGCAACCTCTGACTTGTGACTCTTCATCCATGCTTCCAACCTGCTTCCCTCAACTCCCCATCCCCACTCCCCTACAAAAGCTGGCGCTGCGATCAGGATTGGAGGTAGAAGAGTCATGACCGACCAGGAGACAGTGTAGCGGAGCTGTCTGGAGGCACCGGCAGACAGTTGAGAGGAGCTGTCGGGGGGCACTGGGCAGTTGTAGCGGAGCTGTCCGGCACTGATGCAGTCCGAGGGGACCTGACCACCGAGCTTCACCTACACTGATGGCTGATTTACAGCTACAGCAACAGGATCCGGTGCTTTCAGCCTCGACAGCCAAGCCCTCCAACATGAAGGAACGCTCCACGCGGGCGTTGGTGCAGCAGTACCCTCGACGGTTCCTGAAGAATGGGATCCTCCGTCGTGGGCAGGCTGACCAACGTCGTGGTGCCCTTCAACAGCTGGTTCTTCCAAGCTCACTTCGGCCTGATGTCCCAGGAGAGGTCAGGGACTACATCAGCATCTACGAGAGGTGCACTGTGGTGCCATGCTTTAGGGAAAGGGAAGGGGATATGATGCTTGGTATGGTCGTTCGGTAATGCCTTGTGTTTGTATGTTAATGGGTTGCCTTAAGGGTCCTTAACTTGTGCAAACTTAGTGGCATCGGTTTAGACTTAGCATGTAACTTAACTGTCTTGCTATTTCTAGTGTATACCTTGCATGGTAGTAGCCATTATGATTTAGCTTGTTTTCTTTTGCATGGACCTGTAGTGTGTTAATTGTTGATGCCGTTTTGTTGAGTTGAGGTAAATATACGTAGGTTGCATAATTGCTTTTGATTATGTGGATTGGATGTGGCATCTATTGAGTATGGATTGTTCTGGTAGACATGCTCAAGAGACGTTGAAGTATCAATTATACGTTGATTAACCTCGGGAAAGTTGCTTGATATGTACAAGCAAAAGGGCGAATCAGGATTGATTGTGTCTGTGTTGCATTTTGTATATGTTGATTTGTATGCAAATGGTTATAAATACCCGCCTTATACAATCGATTAGGGTTCTCAGTGAGTATGACTACATCTCTCTTAGCTGATTGTTACTCCGTATATGCCACAACTTCCATTTTTCATTTTCCTGAGCAGTGTGGTGACCCTAGTGTATATTTATTTCATCATGATCGAACTTTGATGACTTGACCGCCAATCTGGTATTACTTCATAGCATTATATATGTTCATTTGAGTAGTAACGGGACAGGGTCTATATCAGGTCACTGAGCGTTGTGTTGTCTGTGAGTGAGAGTTATGTTTATTACGAGTATACGTGTTAACCTTTATATAAGGCCCTGTATTCTCGTGTGTGCATTTCTCTAGCGAAACGTTTTATCGTACCGCGGGTCCTTCACACAAGGCTTGGTTTGAGATGGCAGACATCACTTGTGTGCCGTTCATGTTGTAAATGACATGCAATGTGTAGTATTCGATTGTTGCAATGTGCGCTGTGTTGTTTTATTTTTTTCGAATATGTTGTTTTGAGGTCTTGTACAGCCAATTGTGGAACGCCCTCCATTTTTATGTACCAGATGGCAGTAGATTTTTCAAATGCAATAAGAACATATATTTCTTTTGGAGTTTTCACCATTAACAAAAGGAATCCGCTTTTTCATCCTTTTGTCTTGTTTTAAGCAATGCGTTTTGGGTCTGTCTGGTTTACTTGGCTTAAATGCAGTAATCATTTTGCCCTTTAACTGCAATGCAATCATTGTTTGGTCTTTGGAGATGTTTTGTGTAGTTAGCCAGGCCTTTATTAGTATTTTGGCAAAAAGGGGTACAGTTTTGTGCGTGGATGTATTGGGTACCACTTTGATGGTTTGTTAAGTCAACTCTTAGTTGCCCTACACCATTTAATTTTATTTATTGCTATGTGATTAACCAGTGAGGACCCTGGTTATGATTGAGTAGGGGGGGGGGGGTGATGTAACCGAGTGTATTGTATACATGTTCCGGGCCATGACCCTATAACCTTTTCTTTCAGGTCCTTTTCATTTTTGATTGGGTGGGGTTTTTATGGCCCAATTATCTAAGGTGTTAAAATTTGTGTGCTGGGCCGGCAGCGTCCCTTTCCCCCTAGTGTCCCTGCAGAGGCAGGTTGTTTGTTTACTGTTGCGGCCGGTGTTCATGCGTTCATCTCAGGGGAGAGCCTATAAGTAGTTATTTTTCTATGGCTTGTTGTTCTGTTGTTTCTTATTGATTTAAACAAAATTTTATTCAAAAATTATTGTTTCTTATTGATGTAAATAATGTATGTTTATAATGTTACCATGTTCACAACGTGCCTTGATTTTGGTTCTTGGACGTGGGTAATTTCGGCGTTAGATTGCCGCCTGGTTGCAGCCGCTATGGCGTCAGACTACCTTGGTTGTGCGTTCGAATGTTAAACTTTTATGCCACAGGATGACCGGTGTTTTCAAAATGTATGCAGCTAATCTTGGTTAGCTGATATGTAACTAGTATGTTATGCTGCCATTGCTGGATGTTCAGTCTGAGTGACGCTTTGCCGATGCAAAGTTATCCCTCTAAAGTATGGGTACTTTGTCAGTGTGGCATAACTTATTTGTTTAGTTTCCTGCCGATCTATGTTTCTACATGAAATCGGTGGTATATTATGGCTAACACTTTGAAGATGTTGACTTCATAGTTGTAGAATGTTACGTTTACTATATGAATATGGTTTAGTACATAGGGGTGATTGTATAAACTGTGAGACATGTTATTTCTGTTTTGATCCGGCTTTTGTATGGCCGAATCTTGGGCACGCAGACTTTTACTCTGTTTAGCTTGTAAACCCTTTCCGGGTCTTGGTGCGTGTACCCGAACAGGCCGGCGATGCGCGTCAGTGGTGGCAATTAGGTCTTTGTCTCTGTTCACTAATCGAGCAGATAGGCGCAGCCAGATCAACAGCTTAGATTCTTGATGCGCTACCCGCTTCAGTAAGACGCTTGACGTTGTTCACAGCCGGATATGCTCTGCTAGTCAGTAACAGTGACATGCTGTAACGCTTTGAGTAACGACTAGGCTGGATGGATGGATGAAGTGTTGCTTAGTGTCCTCAGATGTCAGTTGACATATTAGGGACAAGTTGTGACCAATGCCGAAGCACGGTTCAATAAATCTTTACGTCCACGGAAACCAGAAGGCTCGTTAGGACGGACAGCCCAGGACGTCCACCTCGACTCTCACGCAGCTCCTGAACTATGAACGACTAGGCTGGAGCCGGTCAGTTTATGACTGACTTCCTCCCGCTTACGGCATGGTCCCATATGCCACCCGTGTCATTATTCATCTCGTTGTGTGCTTAAGTGGAACTACTGTAACGATTATCTGACGCTTCCTGTTTAGTTAAGAATGAGCTTGGTAATCCACATTCTTCACTGTTACTTTATTGTATACTATTATACTGGGAGTTCATCAGTTAATTGACTGGCCGTCTCTTGTAGTACTCACCGCGACTCTGGGAGATACGGGTTTTAAGTGTCAGTCAAGCACACGATTTATGTGCTTGATTATTAATCATTTTGTCATGTATTATAGTAACCCACAGGTAAACTACATGGTTACTGTATTTATTAGATTAGTAATTGCTGTTGTTTAGACTTTACACATTTGCTCTCATGTTCTAAATGTTTTGTTTGCTTGTGTCTTTTCTAAAACAGACACTGTTTCCTGGTTGGTTGGTGTACAAATAAAAGTTATGTTATAGCAACCTCTGACTTGTGACTCTTCATCCATGCTTCCAACCTGTTTTCCTCTACTCCCCATCCCCACTCCCCTATACTCTCTCAAATCCACACTAGGGTGTACCAGAGAAGTGAACTTCAACACAGTTCCATTGGTGAAAATCTCAAATCCACACAAGGGTGTACCAGAGAAATGAACTTCACACAGTTTCATTGATGACTCTCTCCAATCCACAGTAGGGTGTACCAGAGAAATGAACTTCAACACAGTTCCATTGGTGACACTCTCAAATCCACACAAGGGTGTACCAGAGAAATGAACTTCACACAGTTCCATTGGTGACTCTCTCAAATCCACACAAGGGTGTACCAGAGAAATGAACTTAACACAGTTCCATTGGTGACACTCTCAAATCCACACAAGGGTGTACCAGAGAAATGAACTTCAACAGTTTCATTGGTGACTCTCAAATCCACACAAGGGAGTACCAGAGAAATGAACTTCAACACAATTCCATTGGTGACTCTCTCAAATCCACACAAGGGTGTACCAGAGAAATGAACTTCACACAGTTTCATTGGTGACTCTCTCAAATCCACACAAGGGTGTACCAGAGAAATGAATTTCACAAAGTTTCATTGGTGACTCTCTCAAATCCACACTAGGGAGTACCAGAGAAATAAACTTCACACAGTTTCATTGGTGACTCTCTCAAATCCACACTAGGGAGTACCAGAGAAATAAACTTCACACAGTTCCATTGGTGACTCTCTCAAATCCACAAAAGGGTGTACCAGAGAAATGAACTTCACACAGTTTCATTGGTGACTCTCTCAAATCCACACAAGGGTGTACCAGAGAAATGAACTTCAACACAATTCCATTGGTGACTCTCTCAAATCCACACAAGGGTGTACCAGAGAAATTACACCCCCTAAGACTGTGCGAAGGGGGATGAACAACCTGGCTGTCAATGGAATCACGGATTTGGCGAACCTTGTGGACAAAAGAAGAAGGAAATCGACGGGGGCGGCAGAGGGCAGTGGGATGGATGTGATCTTGCCTAATAGACTGTTGATTAGTGTGTACAGTTCCTTGACAGCTGAGCTGGTGGACACTTTAGCACTGTAAAAGTACATGTAAATGTTTAGTTGTTGCTCGTTATCCATGTGTGGCACCCACGTTTCCTTTAAATGGAATAAAGAGGTAATTGATTTGACTTGACATTTACAACTGACATAAAATACGCAAATGCAACAGACGCACTGATTCAGCCATTGAGGCTGCAAACATATATTTTCAACCACTGAGGCTGCGAACACAGATTTTCAAACCCGAGGCTGCAAACAAATTTTGAACCACTGAGGCTGCATTCACAGATGTTTATCAAAACCTGAGGCAGCAAACGTGCACTTACAGTGATTACTTCGGCAGAAATCACTTAAAAAATATTTTCAGTGGGAAATTTTTTCAACCACTGCGGCTGCAAGCACAGATTTCCAACGCCGAGGCTGTAGACATAGATTTTCTACTACTGAAGCAGAAAACAGATTTTCAAACACGGCGATGAAAAACACAGATTTTCAGTTACTGCGGCTGCAAACAGAGTTTGTTTTTAGTCCAACACTGAAGCTGCAAACAGATTTTCAACAACTGGGGCTGTAAACATACACACAGTGATTACGTTGGTAGCTGCGACGGTTGGAGGCAGTTTTCCTGACACATTTCAATTAGTTTTGCGATGTCGGAACCATGGGCCTAGATGTATAGGTCCATGGTCGGTACTGCCTCTCCGTGATCCGGTTTGGCATAGCAGCAATGCGATATGCTGGTAAGCGAAGGGACCGGTTCGAATCCGTTTCGGCTCTCCTTTCTCTTCAAAAGTTGTGGTCTGTGGACACTGTCTTGTGACTTTGTCCCTCACAATTATGAAACATTAAAATAGCTCTTATCGCTGCCCATCTTAGTGCAGGAGTCATTCTGGTGGTAACAGTGTAGCGATAGGTATATAATCTCCTCCCCCCCCCCCCCCCCCACCCACACACCTCCATACCCTCTTCCCCCCTTCTCCCCGTCCCTGATAAGCCTTATAGTTTCTGTGGACATTAAGCACCGTGTTTTCTATTGGTTCTCTTTTTCTTCCACCTCTGTTTCTTCTATTTTTAGTCGGTCCGGTAAATGCCCGTCTCCCCGATGGAAGGGCACGACGTCCCGGTTTCTGGCGGGACTGAGAGTCGAGTCAGCGCCAGCGTCTCAACCTGTCTCAACCTGCCCGGCTTGTCTCAACCTGCCCCAGCATGTTGTATCAACCTGCTCCAGTTGATGTCACATGATTTGATGCATAATTATATATTGCAGACAATATTTTGTTGTTATTTTGATTTTATGTTACTCGCATTACTAGAAGCATTACACTGGTCATTTAACTATAAATGTAGTAATTAACCTCCGCATTGTTTATGTTTTTGCCAGCGTTGGTTTGTTTGTTTCTTTGTCTATCTGTCTGTCTTTGACTGTCTGTGTCTGTCTGTCTGTCTACACGCAGGATTGTGGAGGGGTTGGCCATGGGACCAGGACAAGTCGATTCAATTTTGGGAGGGATCCGATTGTTATAACAGAGCGAAAACCATGGGGCGGAGGTTTGCACTCTCTGGGAGCGATGTCTACTTATATTTGATGTTGTTACTGAAAGTTTTTCATGTGTAAATGATCATGTGCTTTCATTTTTCCGGCTGCATTATATGCAGTGCAAAAAGAGAACACTCTGTGGTATGCCAATGCCATTGAAAAGAAATAATGAGCATGTGATAGACTGTATTCGGTATCCAGTATGTGTTATTCCTTTTAATTACCCCAGATGGTCAGGAAATACAAGAGAAAGACCAGTCGAGCTGAGAACAGCATAGAGAATCTTACCGACGCCATCCACCCAACGAGCAGTTGAACCAGCTACACCTACCCGACCTACATGGATCCCACTCCACCTAACCAGTTTACCGCAGACCTTACCACAGATGATCCAGCATCAGATCCATCGTGCATGTGTTGCTTAGGGCCCTATTCTAAATGACGTCCGAGCGAGAACTGGGTACAGTGTAAAATCTGCCCCTTGTGGAGTCATGAGGAGTGTGCAGACACTGGCTCAGTCATGAGGAGTGTGCAGACACTGGCTCAGTCATGAGGAGTGTGCAGACACTGGCACAGTCATGAGAGTGTGCAGACACTGGCACAGTCATGAGGAGTGTGCAGACACTGGCACAGTCATGAGGAGTGTGCAGACATTGGCACAGTCATGAGGAGTGTGCAGACACTGGCACAGTCATGAGGAGTGTGCAGGCATTGGCACAGTCATGAGGAGTGTGCAGACATTGGCTCAGTCATGAGGAGTGTGCAGACATTGGCTCAGTCATGAGGAGTGTGCAGGCATTGGCACAGGACCTTTCTTCTCCTGTGACTTCTGCAAGTGACTCTTCTAGTCTAAAAAAGCACTTAACTGAGATACCAGTATTTGTTTTCAAACAAGCGCAGTTTGCATGTCTTTGTCTTTCTTGTTTTTCATACTGAGTGTTACAAGTGAACTTCATTTCGAGCCTTTCCACTTATTTCTAGTCCTTCTAGCTGTTTTGTACCTCTAGTCCTTCTAGTCGTTTTGTACCTCTAGTCCTTCTAGTCGTTTTGTACCTCTAGCACTTCTAGTTATTTTTACCTGCATGCAGTATAAAGGAAACCTGTATAGGCTACGTCATTAGTCATAACTTGTGTGCTTGCCATAGCAGTTTTGGGCCATTTTCGTCGGCACCTCAAACCATTACAGAGAGCTGTATCAATCTGCCCCAGTAGCGCTGCTGCTATGTTGCAAAAAAAAGATTATATAACCTTGGTTTGTATTTTTTGCTTTGATGATGACGATTTCAAACTGTAAAAATGATTTCGCAAGCTCTGCACAGCAGGGCGAATGCAAGAGTTTATTTGTTTATAAACATTTTATAATTTTTCATGACAGTTTACTTTCAGTTTTGCTTGTTCTTTTCTTTCTTTGTTCCATCTGTGTGTTTTGTATGCACATTGTGTAGTAATCGTTTACAACCATACATATTTTACTGATAAAGCTTTCTCTCTTTCCTAAGCATTCTACATGTTGGTGTTTGTAACACGATAATTTTAGTGAAATAGCCACTGTCTCAACCTGTCCCGATTTTGCCTTTTCAGCCTTCCCCGGCCAAGACGGCACTAAAAAAGGACACGTGTGCCGAAGCAATTTATTTTTGTGCTTCCTTTTGCGGTTGTAAAGCGTTGATTAATAATTTTCGTTTTTATTAAAAACTAATTTGAAATCATGCTTTCTGATATCACATGTCTGAGAACAAATGAAAAAACGGTGTCTCAATCTGCCCCAAGGGGTGTATCAGCCAGCCCCGTCCTTGTTTCAACCTGCCCCAAGGCCGGGTGTATCAGCCAGCCCCGTCCTTATCCCAACCTGCCCCGTCCTTGTCTCAACCTGCCCCAAAGAGTGTATCAGCCTGCCCCGTCTTTGTCTAGACCTGCCCCAAGGGGTGTATCATCCTGCCCCGTCTTTGTCTAGACCTGCCCCAAGGGGTGTATCATCCTGCCCCGTTTGTCTAGACCTGCCCCAAGGGGTGTATCATCCTGCCCCGTCTTTGTCTAGACCTGCCCCAAGGGGTGTATCATCCTGCCCCGTCTTTGTCAGTCTCGACTTGCCCCATTGTCAGGTTTGATGATATATTTGGACAATTATTGTGCTAGACTTTTTGTTGTTTTTAAAGTTCATAAACTCATTTTGAAACTAACTGGCAAGAATAGGCGTGGTAGTTTGTGTGTAGAGAATGACTAAGGGATAATCAAAAGTGAAGAATGTCACGTGTAAGCCTGCCCCGGTCTACTGCTCAGTGATGGTGAAATTTCCCGGCTTAAAAAACAATAAAAACAACAACCCAAAACAAAAACAAACAACAACAACAACAACAACACACACACGCACACACTGACACACCCACGCAAGTACGCATCGGCACAAAAGCAACGTAACAGCCACGGTTCAACCGGCAAAAGCGGCCGATACTCCTACATCTAATTTTTATTATTTAACTGTTCTTCGCCGTTGGTGCCTTGTAACTTGAAAAGTGGGAATAAAAGAAGAGGTTGTGGAGAGAGAGAAAAAAAATATTCCCAAGCGGGGAATCGAACCCCGGCCGTCGCGGTGAGAGCGCGAAATCCTAACCACTAGACCACTTGGGAAGCTACCCAAACCTTTACATTTGGACTTAATATCCCTCTGGTATGGTGCTGTACTGTTTTCGCGTTAGTTTGCATCCGGGATGTTTCAAAATGTCAGCCACCAGCGGAACCACAGGCAAAATTGTTAGGCTTTAGATTACTGTCAGTTCAATCGAAATATGTATTTCATCGCCCTGCTTCTCCACTGAA
>OY757548.1:276907-363577 GCA_963584105.1 Alviniconcha strummeri
CACCTTTGCCCAAAATTGTGATCAAACTATCAACAGTGTGTGTGCTGTATGTAATTTTTTAGTGCAAAGACTCTCCAACACTATTTTACTTTTTAGTATTTATTAATATAATTATCATGTTAAATGTTTTTGATACTGCATTGTTTTATCTTTTATTTATATATATATATATATAAAATGAAAATGACATATCATGATCAGCACTTTTGCCCAAAATTGTAATCAGACTTTCAGAAGTGTGTGTGCTGAATATAATTTTTCACTCTGATTTTCTGATGAAAAGGTGCTAAAAATTCCAAAGCAAAATCTGAATCATTTGGACAACATTCTTTCACTTTCAAAAGTTTCACGGCACCATCTTGCTGGAATTCTTTGCCAGCCACTCTAAGAAATGTACCAACACTGTCTCAGTTCAAATTGCAGCTAAAAACCTTGTTTGCCCAGGCCTTCCTGTAGAATCTGAAGAAAGGTGTGTCTGTGTGTGGCAGTTGAATGTAGATGGATGCATATGGATATGGAGAGGGGGGAGGGAAGTGGGGGAGGGAGAGAGCATGAGAGATCTAGGTAAAAGCAGGAGGCATGGGTTGGGTGGGTGAAAAGAGAGACTCAGATTGGTATTGTTGTTTGAGAATGGGATCATTAATATTTTGTTAATTGTTGTATGACTCTGTGAGTAGATGAGTGGAGACTGGTGTACGCATGTCATTGTGTGTGTGTGTGTGTATATATAAATGTGTAATGTTCGACAGGTGATAATGGTAATTAAAGCTACAATAATTAAGGTTTTTGTTTGCTGAATGTGAAATGTATGTTAATATGGTTTTTGTGATAAGAATTAAGATGTTTGTACAGAGCAATGAGTTTAACTCTGGTTAAAGAATAACACTTTATTATAGTTTATAAGAATTGTTTATTATTATTATTTTAGTATTTACCGGTATCATGTTTTTTTGGTTTGTTTTTTGTAATACTGCATTGTTTTAACTTTTACATATTTATAATATGAAAATGCCAGATCTTTTGGGCGCTTCAGCGAAGCTGGTTTGCTAGAGTGAATGTGCATTGTAATCTTTCACGCAAGAAGTCATGAGAGGTTGCAGCACACTTCAGGGCCGATTTCTGAGTAGGCGTTGCTTCACGCTGTGTATAACAGTGGAAGCTGAACCTAGAATCGTGAAGCAGTACAAAAACCAATACTGTTGCAGTTGCAAAAATTACCATGGAAAGGGGATGGAGGGTGGAAAAAAAAGAAGTGTCTTTGCATTGTTTTTTGGTTGACCAGAAGATTGCGACTTTGTAACTTTGTAGAAAAAATGTGTTTTGGGACATCCTATAGCACAAGCATCAAGTTATTGCTTACTGCCAGACACATTATGACTGTGGGCCTCCAAAAATGCCTTTAAAGTTGTCAGTGTAAAATTAGCAAATTCACTGTCACCGCCTTCCATTGTGTAGAAAGTACTCAACGAAAGTAAAAGCAGCCAAGGGACTTAAGCGACGCCAGGCAAAAGTCAAGGGAGTTAACAACCCCACCTGAATCGCTCAGTATAAAGTATATAATGCATGTCACTACTATCAGTATCAGTTGGGGGGCGGGGATAGCTCAGTGGTTAGAGCACCGGACTCGTGATTGAAAGGTCGCGGGTTCGAATCCCTGCTGTAACGGCGGGAGAATTTTCGTCTCCAGGGTCGACTTTCTGTGCTGACTCTTATTTCGGTATCCGTTCCACCCCCGTGTTACCACAGTAGCACGTAAAAAATCCCGGTCATTCTGCCAAAAAGTGCAGGTGGCAGGTTACAGCTAAACACGCATACACCTTACGTATGTGGATTTTATTGAACCGTGCTTCGGCATTGGTCACAACTTGTCCCTAATATGTCAAATGACATCTGAGGACATTAAGCATCAACTCATCATCAGTATCAGTCATTAAAAGAACTGTAAAGTTCAAAATTCCCACCAACCAGAAGAACAGTGAGTGTTGGTGCTAATCTAGGATTAGGAAGCATCATTTGGCAGTGCAGAGCATGGCTCCCATGAACACTCACTTATGTCTTACACCAGTTACAAATACAACTAAAGCCAAAAATTTAGCATGGTTGTCATCAAGTGTAGTCACCACGTGGATGGGTGGCCAGTAGAATTCTCTGGAGTCATTTGCCCTGATAAGTTAAATAAATATATATATGATAATTATAATTATCTCTTTTAAGTTTTATATTATATATAAAGACAGATAATTATCAATGTTGACTGGGTGTTAAAATGAATTACCTGTGTGTGTCTGGAGTCAAGTTGTGTGCAGACTACAACAGTACAAGTACAAACATCATTTGTAAACTCAGGTCTCCTGGTTGTGTTCAGATCAGTGCATGCTATTCCTAAAAAAAAAAAAAAAAAAAGATTACATAGTTGCTATCACTATCAGTGTATCATTTAGATGATGAATATGATAATTGATATTATTAACAACCCCATGTCGCCCTGATATAACCATACTGGTTGACTGTACACAAAGCACCTAATTACCTACCATTACTTGAAAACTTGCCATACTATTTTAATTATTTCAAGTCTTAGAAGAATTGTGATGTTGTCTAGACTTCAGAGCTGTGATGTTGTCAAGACTTAAGGTTATTCATTGAAACTTTACTGAATTAAAAATTGATCAGGTTGATAATAATTTGTGTGTACTCCACCAGAGTGATGAGTTTGTTATTGGTTGATCATCTGCTTGCTTGCTTTTCCCCTTGTGCAGACTTTCAGAGAGAGCTGAAGTCAGTGAAGCATGAACTGAAGGAGGTGGAGCAGCAGTTAGAGGAATTGCTGACTAAGCAGTCCTGTCTGTTGGAGAGGCGGACAGAGCTGGAGACAGTGCTGCACAATGACTCGGCCAAGAAGCAACAGGCTGCTGACACACAGTGGGAGAGGACAGGTTGGGTGCACCCCTTGGGCAAATTGCCACATGGCCACATGCCACAATCACATTCACAGGGCAAGAGACTGAGAAAGTGTGGGAGGAAATTTTTCAGTTCAGTTCAAACAGCACAGGGAGTGGTTGTACGCATTGCAAAATGGTGTGTAAATATTGCATTTTGTGGGTGCCATAAGCATTTTAGCCACATCGCTGCATCACCATATATGATGTGTAATTAATGCAAAATGACTGAACATTGATTCAACAAGTTATGGCTCTCTGGTGGCTGCTGCATCATTCAACACTAGATCTGCCGGAAAACTGGGTGTCGTCTCAGCCATGGCCCTGCACTCCTCTCCAGCAGTCACTGCAAGTCCAGTCAATTAGGGTGGAATCTGGATGACGAGGAAATAAAGGCATAAGCTATGATAATCTTTGGACAACAAGGCAACCCCCCCCCCCCCCCCCCCCAGCAGTCTGATTCCTGCACCTTATAATTGGTAGCACCCTGTCTGAATAAAATTCACATACTTCTCCAAAGAATAATAATGATTAATTTGAAACTAAATCCTATGAACCTGTATCTGGAAGAAAAATGTATCTCCACTTGAGACTGTCCAGAAAATGCATACCTTGCCAAACTGATCAGTAACATTTTCGTCAGTTGACAGAGACGGTCCCAGAAATAGGATTGTGAATGACCCCAAAAGGCCTAGTCATACTGTTAATGTTAGCATGCATATATATATATATATATCAGCATTTACTCAAAGATGGAAGATTAAGAAACCAAAAGCAAAATGTGCATCAACACCAAACAGGAATAAGAGAAAATGGCAGCAGCTTTGATTTCATCTTTATCTCATTACTAAGTCCTCTGGTAGATGAGAACTGGGTTATCCACATAATGTGTGCTGCATTGTTTGTTTTTGAAAAATAATGCCATGTATGGTGTTCCAGTCTATTCAAACTTTTAGTGAACATCAAAATCGCTGGACGTTTCCACATTCCCGTATTATGATTAAATAATTATGGCACTTTCCTTTGTGTCGGATGTATGTGTCCATCAGGTTTTGCTTGTTGACTCTGACATCACCAATGCCGCTTATATCTGGGAGCTCCTTCTCTATGAGCCTAATATCAGGGGTTGCTCCTGGTTTTCTGGAGCTCCTTCTCTATGAGCCTAATATCAGGGGTTGCTCCTGGTTTTCTGGAGCTCCTTCTCTATGAGCCTAATATCAGGGGTTGCTCCTGGTTTTCTGGAGCTCCTTCTCTATGAGCCTAATATCAGGGGTTGCTCCTGGTTTTCTGGAGCTCCTTCTCTATGAGCCTAATATCAGGGGTTGCTCCTGGTTTTCTGGAGCTCCTTCTTTATGAGCCTAATATCAGGGGTTGCTCCTGGTTTTCTGGAGCTCCTTTATGAGCCTAATATCAGGGGTTGCTCCTGGTTTTCTGGAGCTTCCAAATATATTGCTTTCTGCATGATTGGACTTTCTTTTGAATGTTTTCGTCTCTTCCAGTCACTTTTAGATTGTGAGTACAGCTGCAGTCAAGTTACTCCACCATTTTTGCTTTTGTTGTTGTTTTTTGCTTGTTAATTCTAGGTTATGCTGTGTGCAGTTTTTGTACTACTACTAACTACTGACAGAAAATAATTATGTAATGTTAGTTGATGCAGACCCCTAAAAGGCAGTGTGACCTCTGAACAGGTATTGTGCAATACTGCAGTGTATGCACAGAGTCACAGTCAAGAGACTGACACAAGAAGACATCTGAAACAGGTATAGCTCAATGCATTTTATAATCATATTATGCACAGAATCCCAGGACAGCAAGACACTGACACAGGGAGACTGCACATATGTAGCTATCCCACTTAGCCCCAGACCGCCTGTCGCTGCCCCCCCCCCCCCTTTTTTTTTCTTCTTTTCTTTCTTACTGCTTTACTCTGTAGCTGCCTGTAAACACACATGCAAATAGGAATGAGGCTGTTGCTAGACTTGTAGCCTCATTTCCACTGTTGCGCACTACTTCGGCAGTGTCCTTTGTTTGAGGTTTGGTGGAGTTTGAGAGATGCCATGATTTTTCAAAAGCTGTGAGATGGATACGGTAAAAGAAACAACAGCCCTACTGTTAGCAAATTGTGTTGGTCTTGGAGCTTCATCCTTCGAGATTTGTCTGCAGTTTGCTTACCCTGGGCATCCTAACAAATGCATGGAGCTTAATCCTTGGAGACTTGAACTGGAAATTTTGCTAAGTTGGTTACCCTGTGGGCATCCTGACAAGTGACATTCAGATAGGGACATTTCTGATTTTGGATTTTTTTTTATGCTTTATTTCTGAGTAAAAGAAAACAAAACCTGTTGGATACAAGAACAATGTCTTTGCAAACTAAGAAAAATACAAAGTGAGCTGAAACATTTATTTTGTGTTTGTTACTGATTTTTAAAGTTGTAATATATATATTAGGATCATTAGACACAGTTACTAACTTTCACATGGCCTGTCATAGAGAAAGGGTGGCAGCTGGTCTGGGGTCAAGTAGGGTATATGTGGCATTCTCTGAAGCTGTGTAAAGTGTTACATCTGCCACCAGAATCCAAAATGGCAAACTTTTTTTCCTACTTCGCTTCAACAGTTTCTGAGCAAAACAGACTAAGTGATGTAACATGTTTAAATACAAAGAAAAATGGATGAAAAACATACAGGTTTTTATCTTTATTTGAAGGAATATTTACAAATGGGCTTTACAAACCAAGTCCCTCATTACACCCTCAACACATCACATGTCAGCTGAGGCATGTATAATGATCTTTGCTGATGGACGCTGTCTGATTTGGTGAAAAATAATTCCATGTTGTTATGTTTCATTTTTAAGTAATTCATGATATGTCACACCTAAAACCAGAAACCCAGTCTTGCATAGATAACTTTAAATCATAAACAGTGATATTCAGTTTAATATTTGGAGTTCTGGATTTATTGCAGATGAACATCACACATAGAGAATAGTAGAGAATAGTGCTATATAAAAGTGATCAACAACAACAATGATGTGTGCGATCAATACAAAAAAGTAATACCTAATGTATTCATGGGCTGTATTGACAGAGCGTGTCTAATGTGTTTGAGTTGGAAACAAACGTTAGTGATGGTACTGCAATTGGAAATGGATGAATATTTTTTGCTTTTTGCTTCTGAAAAGCCAAACCATATGTCCCACACATAGAAAAGACATCAATATTACTTGTTTTAAATCAACTTCATTCGCAGTCTGAAAGTACTTTTGATTCTGTGATACATTTTTGACATACATGTGCAAAAAAGAGCCCAAACTAAAGCCACCATTTTCAAATGAGATTACAGCAGCCCCCCCCCAACATATAGTCACTTTATAACTCAACACTGTGATTCAGTTTTAATGTCTCTCACATCAGTACAATACAGTTAACAGTAAGTAAAAGGTAGACATTGCAGTGAAAGACTGATTCAAAATACTTGTTTGATATGGGCCACCCTCAGTTACTGGTACACAGCTTTGTTGAGCCACCCATATAATATATATGGTCATCAGTCAAAAATGGTGTTGAATAGTTGTGATACAAAAAATAACAATAATAATGTAAATGGTCGGCGGTGGAAGTTGCAGGTTGGAAGTAAGGAACAACAAATGAGCCACAGCCAGAGGATTTTGATTTTATTTCTTCGTTTCTTTTGGATGGTACATGCGAGAGGTCATTGTTCTTCCCTCTCGCCTTCTCTTGCTCTCAATTATAGTGACGTCTCATATTGACGTCTAAATCACAACACGTAACGCATATGTAAAAGATCGACTGACGTACACGCACGAAAGAACACTGACAGAGCGACATACCCAAAGTACATACAACAACACAAACACAATGTGCAGATGCACTCGGTTACATCCCCCCCAGCTCAATCACCACCAGCGTCCTCGCTGAATTAATAGTAACATCATTGATTCAAAGGCTAATAAGAGTTGAAATTTCTCAGATCATCTCAGTAGAACCTTACCGATACTTGACGACTACCAATGCCTTCATTGCTGGAACACACGACAGAAGATCATTCTAGAGCTAGATCTACTAAGAGGTGAATTAACAAACCATCAAAGTAGAAACTAGGCAGAATGACAATGCACTCAGGGGCTACTGAGAGTTGCATTAACAAATCATCAAAGTAGAACCCACGCAAATTGACAAAACACTATAATTATTCAGGAGCTACTGAGAGTTGAACTAACAAATCATCAAAGTAGAACCCACGCAAATTGACAAAACACTATAATTATTCAGGAGCTTCTGAGAGTTGCATTAACAAATCATCAAAGTAGAACCCACGCAAACCGACAATACTCTATAATTATTCAGGAGCTACTGAGAGTTGCATTAACACATCATCAAAGTAGAACCCATGCAACCCGACAATACTCTTTAATTATTCAGGAGCTACTAAGAGTTGAACTAGCAAATCCTCAAAGTAGAACCCAAACATAACCACTTTAGACAACAACAGCAATTCCATTTCCCCAAGGTATTACTGAAGGCTTGAGCAACCGTACCAAAAGAAACTATCCTCAAAATAGTAGAACAAAGTATGCAAACGATACCAGACATTTCTAAGTGCAAAATAAACAACCAATGTACACATATGATAGAAACAACACAACCGGTTAGATAACACATGCCATTCACTAAGAGTCATGAACTAAGATTCTGCACACCCGGTGTGTGCTAACATTGGCAGCGGCATACATGATAAATGTCCGACTGTCCTCAGCACAGTACAGTTCAGTCCAGTGTTACATCACTTGTGATGTGGTCGCCACAATGCACTCTGGGTACGTTTGCTGCATTAGGATTAATACCCTTGTTTACTCGGGAAGAGCGTCTCAGTGCAGGTTGGGTAGACGTTGTAACGTCAACATCTGGAGTACATGAAGGGCTGGAAGCAGCAGTCACAGGCTGTTGAACGTCTGTTGTTGCTGATGATGGAGCTGGACCAACGTTGACAGGCCGACCCAGCCAGAATTCTCCTTGGTCTGGATAGTGCTGTTCTGGTGGCATAGACGCATCTAATGCTGGTAGTGGTATGTCTTTGCCAACCTCCAACGGGGTTCTGGCAAGCAACAGATTGTCTCGACCGACGGTCCGTTCCTGTCCACCGGCAAACGGCTTGACTGCATCCACGTGAATACCTGGGTATGGCCGTGCTGTCACAACGTGCAGCTCTGGACGCCATCTGTCTTGTATTTTGCTCCTGCCGACGACCCGGTTTCCCATGTAGACAAGATCACCAACGTTAAATGGATGATCAGCGGCCCTCAGGTCTGTCTGTTTCACCCTCTCTGTCACAGCCTGCTGCAGGTGTTTCAGTGCTCTCGCATGTGCATCTAGAAGCCGGAGACGATGCCGTCTTACCCAGTCTGTAGGTCCCACTGCAGAAGGCACTGCTCGACCAAGTAGGTAGTCTACAGGTAGTTGTGGTTCCTGCCCAAACAGAAGGAAGTGTGGCGAGAAACCTGTTGAGGCATGTGGGGTGTTGTTGTATGCCTGTACAAGCTCTGGCAAATACTGTGGCCACTTGGTCTTCAGTTCTGGGGGAAGAGAGCGTAGCACTAGCAGGTCATGCAGAGAGCGATTAAATCGTTCACATTGGGCAGTGTCACGTGGATGGTTTGGTGTGGTTCGAATTTTGTGGATGCCATATAGCTCACAAAGGGCCGATACCAGCTTTTTAAAGTTCCGACCCTGGTCACTATGAATCCTCTGTGGAACTCCATAGCGTTGAAACCAATCGCGAACCAACATTTTGGCGATTGTCACCGCTTCTTGGTTGCTTGTGGGGATGGCTAGAGAGAACTTGGCGAAGACGTCTGTGAGTACAAGTACATCTTCTTTTCCATCACTAGCGGTTTCCATCTTCGTAAAGTCTATGGCCAGGATCTTGAGAGGATGACTGGCCAAAAGATGACCGGAGGGGGTGTGGATCACCGGCACATGGCCCATGGTGCACCGCTCACAGTTGTCGATGTAGGCTTTGACCTCTCCATACATACCAGGCCAATACACTCGAGATCTCAGCAGCTCCATGGTTCGTTGGTAGCCCTGGTGACCCATCTTGTCATGAACAGCTGCAATGACGTCAGGCCGAAGGGCGCTGGGCAGAACCAGCTGCTCGAGGACACCATGTGGCTGGTCTGTCTGTCTGTCTGTCTGCGATAAAGAACCCTGTCCCTCAGGAACAAGCGTGGATACTGTTTCACCAACGTCCGGATAGGACTTTCCGTACTGAGTGAGGGTTTAGCTGGCCATGCCGCAATGACAGGACCAATGATTTGATCCTGTGTTTGTAGTTCATGCAGGTCGGCTATGGACAACCTGGGGAAAATCTCTGTTGTAGCAGCTTTGTCTGTCTTCCGCTTTGTCTGCGGATTGCACAAGACTATCGGTGTCTCCTGAGTCATCACCACAGGGGTTCACACCATGTCTCATGAACGCTGGTAACTTCTGGTGGCACTTCCGTCACTGGGGGTTCTGGAAGAGAATCAAATGGCATGCGTGAAAGTGCATCAGCGGGATTGACTTTGCCAGGTTGGTACTTGATTTCAAAGTTGAACCGTGCCAGCTGTGCTGCCCATCTTTGTGCTAATGCGCCTAACTTTGCAGAGCGGAAGTAGGTCAACGGGTTGTTGTCCGTAATGATGGTGAAGTGTCCTCCAAGCAAGTAATGGCGAAATTTTTCAGTGATCACCCATTTCATGGCCAGAAATTCCAGCTTCATGCTGCTGTACAGGGAGCTGTTCTTTTCACTTGGCCTGAGGCGTCGACTGGCATAGGCTATGACACGCTGCTTCCCATCCTGTTCCTGGGACAGGATGGCTCTGAGCCCGTCATGACTTGCATCTGTCTCCACGATGAAGGGTTTGGTGTAGTCAGCGTAGCCAAGCACAGGGTCAGATGTCAAGGCCCGTTTCATGGACTCGAATGCCACCTGATGTATGGGACCCCAAAGGAGGGACACGCTGGCTGTCTTTTTCTTGGCACTCTTGCTGCTCTCATTCACCAGATCATGTAGTGGTCCAGCGATCTTGGTGAACCCTTTGATGAAACAGCGGTAGTAGCTAGCAAAGCCCAGAAAACTGCGCAGTTCAGTCACATTTTTCGGCGTTAGCCAGTTCTGCACAGCTTCTACTTTGCCAGCTTCGCAGCTCACTCCTTCCACTGATACGGTGTGTCCAAGGTACGTGACCTGGCGCCTCAGGAACTGACACTTGCTCAGTTTCAACTTGAGACCTGTTTCAGTCACACGTCGTAAGAGCCGTTCTAGGTATTCCAAGTGTTCATCGAACGTCTTTGAGTAGACGAGAAGGTCATCCAGATAGACCAAGAGACACTGAAGCATGGAGTCCGACATCGTGGCATGCATCAACAGTTGGAAGGTGGCAGGAGCTGACATCAAGCCCATCAGCATCCTGGTGTATTCAAAGAGACCGAAAGGCGTAGAGAACGCTGTCTTGTGTTGATCCCGAGGATCCATGGCTATTTGGTAATAGCCACTGGCGAGATCTAGCATTGAGAAATACTGGGCTCCGACCAGTGCATCCAGAGACTCCTGAATCCTAGGGAGTGGGTACCCATCACTAACAGTCTTAGCGTTCAGCCTTCTATAGTCCACACACAATCGAAGGCTTCCATCTTTTTTCCGTACCAAAACCACGGGTGCTGCATAGGGGCTGTAGCTCTCTACAATGACCTTCCGAGCTAGCAGTCCTTTGATGTGCTCCTTGACTTCTTGAAGCTGATTTGAAGGGATGGAGCGGTAAGGCTGTGCGACTGGAGCATCATCCATTGTGTGAACACGGTGCTTCACTGCATCCGTGTAGCCGAGGTCATTGTCGTCCTTTGTAAATCCGTGAGCATATCTGTTCAGTAGAGCCTGTAGGCGGGCTCGCTGCCCATCCATCCCGTTGAAGGCAGGGCAGGGGACAGCCTCAGGTGCCGTTGCCTTCGCTGTTGAGTGCTCCACGGTGATGGTCATCTCATTGCAGGCTGTGGTGATCTGTACTCCTTCGTCACTCTCGACGCCATCGATTGTGTGGAGAACTGCTACTGGAGTGTGTGACGGCAAAATGTAATCTTCCTCTGACAGATTTGCAATGCGGATGCAGTGCTGTGTTGCATCTTCACTGACGAGGGTTGGCACGAGTAACAAACCTCCAGGTAGAGGCTGTGCTAAAGGTGATGCCAAAAGCTGGTGCAGTGGCTTCTGCACCCCTGTGATGCGAATGGTAGCGAGAGACCTGGCCGGAATGAAGCTCAGACTTGCCACTTGAGCCACACCCCTCACAGACGTGTGCTGGAGACGGGCCTGCTGAAGAGCTGGCTGTAGGGCAGAGGGCACTGTTTCCAAACTATGGAGAACATTGCCTGCTTTTACCAACACATTCATCCCCACTAGGGCTGGCACGTGCCACTTTCTTTTTCTGGTGGCTGGGTCACTGGAGTCTTTAACCACTAACACGGGCACACTTTGTAAAGTTTGTCCTAACAATTCCAGTTCCACAAAAATCAGTCCACTGTATGGAATCTCCAGTCCGTTTGCCGCCTTCAATGTCACGTGAGTCAAGGGTAGTAGGTCAGCGTGTTGCAGATTTTCCTGCACCCACCTCTCAGTCACTGTAGTCACCTCACTCCCTGTGTCTGCTAACGCCTTCACCTCCTTGCCATTAATATGTACATCTACTGTGGGGCATCGCCCAGTAAGTCCTACAATATTCATTTCCCCCGTTGCCTGACTTTCGGCAACGGGGACCACTAGTTTCCCTGCTGGGATGAAAATCGTGGTCCTCTACCTCTCCTTGGGCTGTCAAGTTGTGTTCCGCCTTGGTCGCGGTCCGCAGTGGTGTGGGTGGTGTTGCGTTGCTGGTGATGCTGTTGTTCGTATCTTCGCCTAGATCTGCAGTCACGTTCCAAGTGGCCCGGCTTCCTGCACCAATAACAGACTGACTGCACTCGTGGTGGGGGCTGTGCTAGGGCGGATTGCTGCAATGCAGTCTGCAGCTCCTCCGTCTTCATTGTCAGCGCTGCTGTCTGCTCACGCAGCTCCTCCGTCTACGTTGTCAGCGCTGCTGTCTGCTCAAGCAGCTCCTCCGTCTTCACTGTCAGCACTGCTGTCTGCTCACGCAGCTCCTCCGTCTTCACTGTCAGCACTGCTGTCTGCTCACGCAGCTCCTCCGTCTTCACTGTCAGCACTGCTGTCTGCTCACGCAGCTCCTCCGTCTTCACTGATAGCGCTGCTATCTGCGCACGCAGCTCCTTGAGCTCTTGGCAGGTCGGTGACGGGGCCGCCTGGACTTGCTCCGTTCGCACCTCCACCTCATTGTCTTCACGCATCCAACGAAGTGCTTCAGCACGCGCCTTTTGGAACGTAGCACCATCACGCTCTCTCACAAATCGTCAAATGTCGCGACGCAAAGACGAGAGGTGTAGTCCATCGATGAAATGGTCCCGGAGCATCTCATCAGACACAGCGCCCGCCTTGGCCTCGTTCACTTTAGTGCTCAGCATTACAAGACTCTGAGCATACTCCAGGACACGTTCGTAAATACCTTGACGCCGGCTGTGGAAAGTGGTCAAGAGGGCGGACAGGCCCCGCTGGTCGACGAATGCCTCTTTTAAAATGGCCAAAACTTCGGCGCAACCAGCTAGCACCTGTAGCAGCCACTCGACTGCGGCACCCTGCTCCATTTTATAGTTCACAATAATTCGCTGTGCTTCCCTAACAAAATCATCAGCTTCACACACACTTTCGTCTCCGGTGAATGGCCATAGTTTTGGTGGTTGAATGGCACGCCACAGGGGCCCTGGTGGAATGTCCCCTGTGTCCTCCATGGCTATGACCATTAAAGGCTCGTTCGTTGTTGGCCGGGATGTTATTCAGCTTCCCTACTTCCAGTCCTGCTCCCAGCACCAGATGTAAACGGTCGGCGGTGGACGTTGCAGGTTGGAAGTAAGGAACAACAAATGAGCCACAGCCAGAGGTTCCTGATTTTATTTCTTCATTTCTTTTGGATGGTACATGCGAGAGGTCATTGTTCTTCCCTCTCGCCTTCTCTCGCTCTCAATTATAGTGACGTCTCATAGTAAATGTCTAAATCACAACACGTAACGCATACGTAAAAGATCGACTGACGTACATGCACGAAAGAACACCGACAGAGCGACATACCCAAAGTACATACAACAATACAAACACAATATGCAGATGCACTTGGTTACAATAAAAAAAAAAAAAAATGAATTTAGTAGTTAAGGCTTTATATATATATATATATATAGAGAGAGAGAGAGAGAGAGAGAGAGAGAGAGAGAGAGAGAGATCTATATATATGGCAAAACGTTTTGTGTGTCGTTTTGACAGTTATTATTGTAGTCCAATGACAAAAGTAATGTTGTGTACATAACAAATTCACAACAGCATGAACTTCACTGTTCTCAGAACTAACAAACAAATGAACACAAACAAACAGAAAGTGTTGCTCATCACAAACAAACACTATGTTGGTAACCATAATGAAAATTGTATTATAAGTAAAATCAATGTTCCTGGTTGAAACATACATAACAGATATATATTAAAGAAAATGATTGTGTACATAACTTTACACCATTTTCCACACAAAAATATTTAGAAATTCTCTGGTTGAAGGACAAACTATCAGTCCCTCTGAATCTGATGTCCAGAAAATGATCAGTTCACCAATAGGCTTTGACTTTGTTAACAAAAAGTTGTCATGGCAGCAGTGTGCACATTTTTTCAGAAAGTAACTACTTTATAGAAAGTTACACTTACAGGTGGATTACAGTGATATTCTTAATATTGTCAGTTGTAGAATTCAATACTTGCATGGGCTTGTAATTTTTAGTCATGGCATATATATGGATAACTGTTGATAGGCAGTAACACACAAAAACTGCATTTCTTGGAGATTGTGTACATAACTTTACATCATCACAAAGCCAAATGTAGCTCTTGAAAATTTACATAGCCCAATACACTACAGAAAAGCTACTCCATTACATAATCTGAAATGCCAGTACACACTGCTGCAAAATACTTTAATGGAGAGGAGCATTTTACATATTAATATAACATTAATTATACATGTATGTAAAAAAAGCTAATGTCAATGTGCTTTGCAGCAAATAAGACTACTTTCCAGGTTTGATGCCAGAAATACAAGTTGTTACCAGTGTTAGATAGTAATTAAGCTCACCTTTATATGAAAAAGGTGTTGTTGTTGTTTTATAACACTGCAAAGGTTTCAGTAAAACTAAAACAAACTATCAGTCCCTATGTATATAAATATGGCCAAGAAAATGTCACAGGAATGCTAAAAAATAAATGTACATAACTTTAGAACAGGCTGCTGCCCTTCTTTAAGATCAAATTTTGTTTGCAGGTAGTTTCTGGATGAAAAAGCCCAAGCAGGTGTACTAAAGCATTTAATATAATTATCCATGGGCAATAAACAGTGTTTGAGAAGAAGTGTTAGATCTAGAAATAACTAAGTGAAAGGTAAAAAAGAGTAGACAACTGCATAAAATGAAACGTCAAGGGATCTATCAGCAGAAAGGATAAGGCTACAACTGTCACAATGTTATACACAACCATTGATATAACAATGTGTTTTCATACCATAAACTGAGAGTGAACAATTCTGTGAATTTTTTGTTTTGTTTTTTGTTTTAAAGAAAAGAAAAGTAAAATCCTATCAGACCACAAAAGCAAAAGGATTCCAGTTCTTGGCGTATCTTAATTAACATGTGTATAGATGAGTCATACAAATGGCATGACACTAGTAGTAATCTGATGTTATTTGATTAATCTGTTCATTTGGGCGTTGCAGACTTTCCCTGGTCTCCAAAACTGGAGGAGAAATTGCTGTCAGTGTTTGGAATGAAAGAGTTGCGTCCCATGCAGCTGCAGACGATGAACGCCACAATGTCTGGTCGGGATTGTCTCCTCGTCATGCCAACAGGGGGAGGGAAGAGTCTGTGTTTCCAGCTGCCTGCACTCCTGTCCAAAGGTCAGTCTCTGAAGTCTCCTTTTCCACTCCTGTCCAAAGGTCAGTCTCTGAAGTCTCCTTTTCCGCTCCTGTCCAAAGGTCAGTCTCTGAAGTCTCCTTTTCCACTCCTGTCCAAAGGTCAGTCTCTGAAGTCTCCTTTTCCACTCCTGTCCAAAGGTCAGTGTCTGAAGTCTCCTTTTCCACAGAAGTAGGCTTGCTGTAGTTTTATCACCTTCAATGGAGCTTTTTGTGCATCGTAATGCTTGTACAGTTATTAGTATTATTACCATTGGTTCAGATTATCAATATATATTATTGTTGTTGATTGGGGTTATTATATATTAATATTATTGTTAGTGATTAGATTTGGGTTTATTAATGTTGTTGACTGGATTTGGGGTCACTAATATTGTTGATTTGCTTTGGGGTCATTAGTATTGTTCTTGATTGGATTTGGTGTCATTAATATTGTTGATTGGATTTGTGTCATTAATATTGTTGATTGGATTTGGGGTCATTAATATTGTTGATTGTATTTGGGGTCATTAATATTGTTGCTGATTGGATTTGGGGTCATGAGTATTGTTGTTATAATGTTAATGTTTATTCCTGAAACAAAGCACAGTTCAGCTGGTACTGCTGTCATGCGGGTGTCTATCCGTGGTGCTCTAGTGGAACATGAAAATGAGTGCTGGAGTGACCTTTCATTGAACTCGCAAACATTGCTGCCATTAATTTGATTAAAGACTGACCAAACTGAAAAGATTGAAGAATCCCCAGTCACATCAAAGCAATGCATGCTTGTACAGCAGTACCCTTGATTGTCAGAGGGATGGAAAGGCGGATTGTGGCTAGCTTGGTCAGTTCAGGGAAATCTGGTTGTAGTCACTTAGGATCAGTCTACAAGTAACAGGTCAGAATATGAAGTATAATTTTGTATGATCTGCCTGCTTCTGCAGTTCTGATTTCTGCCTTCCCCGTTCCTTATAACCACCTCCACCCCATGGAATCACCATGTCCATCTGTCTCTTTCCATGTGTCCAACTTGGTCAAGAACCTTTTGTAAACAAACTTGGTATGGTGATGCATCATCATGGGTTGGAGTGTCGTGTGAAAAAATTGTGGTGGCATCTTCAAATTTAAGGTCAGAGAGAGGGTTATATAATCAAAATATGACTATTTCTACTAGATCTTCTGAACTAATGATTCTTCTGAAACTGTGATGGTAGATCATCATAAGCCAAAGAGACCAGTGAAAATACTGGATTGCTGTGTTCAAGGTCAAGGTCACAGTAAATATATATATAATGTTTTTTGGTTGTATGTCCATATTAAATCTTTGGATCTGCTTCACCATTTTTACAAGGTCAAGGTCACAGAGAGGCCTATATAATCAAAATATGACTGTTTCTACCATCAGAACTCAGGAGCTGTGTGGAAGTCAAAGTAGTCATCCTGGGCTACCCACCTCTAACAGTCCTTAAGGTTGCTGTGGACGTAAAACAATGGTAGAAGAAATTATTTTTTTACCATATAGATGTATTCTGAACCAATGACACTTTTGCAACCAAAC
Organism: Alviniconcha strummeri; assembly: GCA_963584105.1. Lineage (NCBI taxonomy): Eukaryota > Metazoa > Mollusca > Gastropoda > Provannidae > Alviniconcha > Alviniconcha strummeri. Next base: position 293,490 of record OY757548.1, read on the forward strand.
TTGATGGTAGATTATCATAAGCCAAAGTGTCCAGCGAAAATACAGGATTGCTGTGTTCAAGGTCAAGGTCATGGTGAAAGTTCAAAATTTCATTTGTTTGTTGGGATGATATCCTCTGAACCACTCTTCCTCTTGTAACAGAACTTGGTACATGTATGTATATGAGTGTTGGACACCAGTCACTGGACTGATATGTCTTGAGTGTTGGACACCAGTCACTGGACTGATGTGTCTTGAGTGTTGGACAGCAGCCTCTGGACTGTCTTGAGAATGGCCAGTTTTTTTCTTTCTTCTGTAATCAGCATGATGTCCAAACACTTCTTTTCTTTTGCACAGTCAGATAAGGCAGGCAACATTTATCAACAAGTGGTAATTATTTCTAAAACAAAGAAATCTTAGAAGCAAATGTGACAGGCAGTTTGGTGGGTCTGATATAAATGCAGCCTTGTTGTCCAAGAGAATACCCTGACTTACTTGAAGGAGCATCTTCCCCCACTTGGTTCCTCATCTAATCCATACCATTGATGATGACCACTCCAACGACAGGTACCAAAACAGAAAACTGAAACATACAGCCAATCATTTTTCCCATCGACAACTACACTGTGGAATATTTTGCCTGAAAGCATACAGCAAACAAGACAAATTAGTCAAGTAAAACACTTTCTCTCCAGGAATGACACAAATCCTCTGCCTTTCTTTTACAACAGTACAGATAATACAGCACAGATAATACATTGCAAAGTCTTGTCTTGGCATGAGCGGCTTAAATTATGACCTATTAAAGAGGCACTTACCAACAAATGGCTCTTGTGATTGTGGAGAAAGAAAAGAAACATCTGAACGCAACATTCTACACTGCCCACATTTTGCATACATATGTGACAACACCGTTCTCAAACTCCCTGCACATTTGCTCAATATGTCAACGCCACTGCAAGCAGACCCAAAGATATCAAACAATGTGAACTCAGTAATATTTAAAGCTGTCCTAGACTTTCAGTCTGGTTGTTTTGCCATGGAATAACAAACCCAACCAAACAGTTACTTGCATGAGAGCATTTTCCCTCTCTCTCATGATTTTCACCTGGTTTTCTGTTGTTTTCATGTTGTTTTATATAAAATGCCTGTTGATGCAAACTGAATTTCTGAATTTAGTTAATTATGCTTAGCTTGTTAATTATGCTTAGCTTGTTTAATGCTCACGCAATGATTTTGTTTGTCCATATTTACAGGAACATGAATAAACTTTGCTTGAAGTTAAAGCAAGAGTTGTATAGTTTGTGATTTAATTGACTGTGTTTTGCCCTGATCATAGCTGATGTGATCTCTGCAGTTGGCTGGCTGTCCATTATCAACCAGACCCAGTCACAGCCAACAGCGTATTTTACACTTGCCTGGGTACAGTTCTGTCCTTCTGTTTTAAATCTTTTATATTTAGTTGATGATGGTGATGAGTTGTCTGTTACTGACTGCAGGCATCACTCTGGTTGTCTCCCCTTTGGTGTCACTGATGGAGGACCAGGTGATGGCCCTGGAACGGTTTGGTGTGGAGGCTGTCATGCTAAATGCCGACATAGACAAAACCATACTGAAACACGTTCAGGATGCCATGACGGACCACAGTGCCACTTTACGCCTTGTCTACGTGACACCTGAAAAGCTGGCTAAGTCCAAACGGTTCATGAACCGGCTGGAAAAGATGTACGAGATGGGGCGTTTCTCACGGCTGGTCATTGACGAGGTCCACTGCTGCTCCCAGTGGGGGCATGACTTCAGGCCAGGTAAGACCTAGGGATGTAAAGGAATACCAGGTAAGATGTGAAGGGTGTAAGAAAATGCCATGTAAGACATGGGAATGCCAGGTAAGACGGAGAGTGTAAAGGAATGCCAGGTAAGAAGTGGAGGGTGTAAGGGAATGCCAGGTAAGAAGTGGAGGGTGTAAGGGAATGCCAGGTAAGACGGAGAGTGTAAGGGAATGCCAGGTAAGAAGTGGAGGGTGTAAGGGAATGCCAGGTAAGAAGTGGAGGGTGTAAGGGAATGCCAGGTAAGAAGTGGAGGGTGTAAGGGAATGCCAGGTAAGAAGTGGAGGGTGTAAGGGAATGCCAGGTGAGACAGAGAGTGTAAGGGAATGCCAGGTAAGAAGTGGATGGTGTAAGGGAATGCCAGGTAAGAAGTGGAGGGTGTAAGGGAATGCCAGGTAAGAAGTGGAGGGTGTAAGGGAATGCCAGGTAAGAAGTGGAGGGTGTAAGGGAATGCCAGGTAAGAAGTAGAGGGTGTAAGGGAATGCCAGGTAAGACTAGATGTGTAAGGGAATGCCAGGAAAGACTGGGGTGTAAAGGAATATCAGGTAAGGGAATGCCAGAGGTGGCAGCAGAATGGAAGCCCTGTTTTTATACCCCCCTGGAGATCAAAGACAGGTGTTAAAGACTGGCTGGTCCTTGGCCAGGGGCTTAAGGATGTAATCACAGGAAGGGAACAGTTCCATGTCTGTCATCATCATTCATGGCGGTATGACAGGCTGGTTGTCTTTAATGGGGTGTCATCTGGATGCTCCATCATCAGGCTGGTTCCACATCAGGGTGGTCCAGTCAAGGTGCCTGGTCATCAGGGTGGTCCCATCAAGGTGCTGTGTCATCAGGGTGGTACCATCAGGATGCCCTGTCATCAGGGTGGTCAGGGTGATGTGGCTTCAAAGTGGTCCCATCAGGGTGCTGTGTCATCAAGGTGGTCCCATCAGGGTGCTGTGTCATCAAGGTGGTCCCATCAGGGTGTTGTGTCATCAAAGTGGCCCCATCAGGGTGCTATGTCATCAAGGTGGTCCCATCAGGGTGGTCTGTCATCAAGGTGGTCCCATCAGGGTGCTGTGTTACCAGGATGGTCTGTCCTAGGGTGGTCCCATCAGGGTGCTGTGTGACCAAGGTGGTTCATTCAGGGTGGTCCTCTCATGGATCTGTGTCATCAGAGTGGTCCCATCAGTGTGCTGTGTCATCAAGATGGTTCCATCATGGTGCTCTGTCATCAAGGTGGTTCCATCATGGTGCTCTGTCATCAAGGTGGTCCCATCTGGGTGCTGCATTATCAGGTAGTCCTATCAGGGTGGTCCCATCAGGGTACTCTGTCATCAAGGTGGGCCCATCAGGGTGCTGTGTCATCAAGGTGGGCCCATCAGGGTGCTGTGTCATCAAGGTGGTCCCATCAGGGTGTTCTGTCATCAAGGTGGTCCCATCAGGGTGTTCTGTCATCAAGGTGGGCCCATCAGGGTGTTCTGTCATCAAGGTGGTCCCCTCAGGGTGCTGTGTCATCAAGGTGGTCTCATCTGGGTGCTGAATTATCAGGGTGGTCCTATCAGGGTGGTCCCATCAGGGTACTTTGTCATCAAGGTGGTCCCATCAGGGTGCTCTTGTCATCAACGTGGTCCCATCAGGGTGCTTTGTTGTCAGGGTGGTCACATCAGGGTGTTCTGTTGTCAGGGTGGTCACATCAGGGTGCTTTGTTGTCAGGATGGTCACATCAGTGTGGTCCCATCAGGGTGCTTTGTTGTCAGGGTGGTCACATCAGCATTGTCCCATCAGGGTGCTTTGTTGTCAGGGTGATCCCATCAGGGTGCTTTGTTGTCAGGATGGTCCCATCAGGGTGCTTTGTTGTCAGGGTGATCCCATCAGGGTGCTTTGTTGTCAGGGTGATCCCATCAGGGTGCTTTGTTGTCAGGGTGGTCACACCAGGGTGCTTTGTTGTCAGGGTGGTCACATCAGGGTGCTTTGTTGTCAGGGTGGTCACATCAGGGTGCTCTTGTCATCAAAGTGGTCCCATCAGGGTGCTTTGTTTTCAGGGTGGTCCCATCAGGGTGCTTTGTTGTCAGGTGATCACATTAGCATGGTCCCATTAGGGTGCTTTGTTGTCAGGGTGGTCACATCAGGGTGGTCACATCAGGGTGCTTTGTTATCAAGGTGGTCACATATGATCAAAAAAGTGTTCTGTGTGTTCCAATGTGATGGTGATCAAAATGAGGCTTTTCATAAAACTTGTGTAGAGTTGATCAAAAAATTTTTTTTTTTTTTTTTTTGTACCATTGGAAATGATCTGTTCTGTGTATTTGTCTCCAGACTACAAATTTCTGGGCATCATGAAACGACAGTTTCCTGGGGTTCCGCTGCTGGGTCTCACTGCCACAGCCCCACTGAAAGTTTTACAGGATGTGAAAACCATCCTGCACATCCCTAACTGCTTACTTTTGAGGTCATCCTTCAACAGGCCTAACCTGTATTACCAGGTAAAGGTAGCCATCAGTATGTGTTGTTATGCAACATTCTGGATGGCTTGTTTTTGAGGTCATTGTTCCAACAGGCCTAGTCTGTACTACCATGTTAGAATATCAGTCCTTCAACAGGCCTAGTCTGTACTACCATGTTAGAATATCAGTCCTTCAACAGGCCTAGTCTGTACTACCATGTTAGAATATCAGTCCTTCAACAGGCCTAGTCTGTACTACCATGTTAGAATATCAGTCTCTGTACTACCATGTTAGAATATCAGTCTCTGTACTACCATGTTAGAATATCAGTCCTTCAACAGGCCTAGTCTGTACTACCATGTTAGAATATCAGTCTCTGTACTACCATGTTAGAATCATTTGCCCTTCAGTAGTTCATGAGAGGGAGACACACTTGTGTCACACATTTTGTGTGAGTTCGCTGCTGGCTGGTTCTTCTAAGATAGTCCTGGTCATCATCAGAGACATTACAAGGGAAAGGGAGATAAACAAGCTGGTTCTTCTTAGACAGTCATGGTCATCATCAGAAATATTACAAGGGAGAGTGAAAGGGAGATAAACAAGCTGGTTCTTCTTAGACAATCATGGTCATCATCAGAGACATTACAAGGGAGAGTGAAAGGGAGATAAACTGGTTCCTCTTAGACAGTCATGGTCATCATCAGAAATATAACAAGGGAAAGGGAGATAAACAAGCTGGTTCTTCTTAGACAGTCATGGTCATCATCAGAAATATTACAATGGAAAGGGAGATAAACAAGCTGGTTCTTCTTAGACAGTCATGGTCATCATCAGATATATTACAATGGGAAGGGAGATAAACAAGCCGGTTCTTCTTAGACAGTCATGGTCATCATCAGATATATTACAAGGGAAAGGGAGATAAACAAGCTAGTTCCTCTTAGACAGTCATGGTCATCATCAGAAATATTATGAGGGTAAGGGAGATAAACAAGCTAGTTCCTTTTAGACAGTCATGGTCATCAGAAATATTACCAGGGGAAGGGAGATAAACAAGCTGGTTCCTCTTTGTCCTGTTCATCATCAGAAATATTATGAGGGAAAGAGAGATAAACAAGCTGATGCTTAGACAGTCCTGTTCATCATCAGAAATATTATGAGGGAAAGAGAGATAAGCAAGCTGATGCTTAGACAGTCCTGTTCATCATCAGAAATATTATGAGGGAGAGTGAAAGGGAGATAAACAATACTCAAATTTCCCACCACTGGCCAGGTCCCTAGACCTAGTTCACTTGTCCCTTCTATGATGTCCACTGTCTCTGTTCTGAGACGACCAGCAGGAGATGGTACAACCAGCATAGTCAAGCAGTAGAGGCATCCACCCACTGCTGCTACCATGTGCACATTCATCTCAGTGACAACCATAGCAAAGTGCTAGTAGCATGGGACTCGTGTAAAAACCAAGTAACACTGTCTTCATCAAACCCACTTCATTTGCACCAGGAACCACCATTAACAACAAAACAAGTTTCCAAAAGTTACACCATTTTACAACGGCACTCTTGACAAATACTCAGGGTCTTCACAAGGCCTGGTCTATACTACTATGTAAACATCACCGTACCTTCAACAGGCCTGGTGTATACTACTATACTACTGTGTAAACATCAGCATGGCTTCAACAGGCCTGGTCTATACTACTATGTAAACATCACCATGTCTTCAACAGGCCTGGTCTATACTACTATGTAAACATCACCGTGCCTTCAACAGGCCTGGTCTATACTACTATGTCAACATCACCGTGCCTTCACAAGGCCTGGTCTATACTACTATGTAAACATCAGCATGGCTTTAACAGGCCAGGTCTATACTACTATGTAAACATCACCAGGCCTTCACAAGGCCTGGTCTATACTACTATATAAACATCAGCATGACTTCAACAGGCCTGGTCTATACTACTATTTAAACATCATGCCTTCAACAGGCCTGGTCTATACTACTATGTAAACATCAGGCCTACTACTATATAAACATCACCAGGCCTTCACAAGGCCTGGTCTGCACTACTGTGTGAACATCGCCATGCCTTCAACAGGCCTGGTCTATACTACTGTGTAAACATCACCATTGCTTCAACAGGCCTGGTCTATACTACTGTGCAAACATCACCATGCCCTCAATAGGCCGGGTCTATACTACTATGTAAACATCACCAGGCCTTCACATGCCTTCAACAGGCCTAGTCTGTACTACTGTGTAAACATCACATACCTTCAACAGGCCTAGTCTGTACTACTGATGTACTGTGTAAACATCCTTCAACAGGCCTAGTCTGTACTACTATATAAACATCACCAGGCCTGGTCTATACTACTATGTAAACATCACCATACCTTCACAAGGCCTGGTCTATACTACTATGTAAACATCACCATGCCTTCACAAGGCCTGGTCTATACTACTATGTAAACATCACCATGCCTTCACAAGGCCTGGTCTATACTACTATGTAAACATCACCATGCCTTCACAAGGCCTGGTCTATACTACTATGTAAACATCACCATGCCTTCACAAGGCCTGGTCTACACTACTATGTAAACATCACCAGGCCTAGTCTGTACTACTATGTAAACATCACCAGGCCTTTGTGGTACTAGTAGGTAAGGGTCACCAGTCTATTGGTTAAGAGTATTCATGACTACCTTCTGTTTTCTAAAACCAGGTACTGCTATTATCAGGTCAGCTTTGATGACACACTGTAGTAGAACAGCACTCTCATTTAAAGTTGGGAGTGCCAGATGTTACACATGATGGCCTATACATCAGTGGTTATTCTACAAAACTGTAGCAGTGTCGCTGTCCCATTTTCAAATTTGTTGTCTTTCTGATGCAGAATGTATTTGGAAAACTTTGGCAAGAGATACGTTCTGTGGACAATTCATGTCAAGCGATGGATTCTGTGACCACAGCTAAAGGAGACCAAACAAGGAGTTGAATACAGGGTATATGTCAGGGTGTGAGGGTATCTGTCCCCAGGTTCGACCCAAACCATCCTCACAGGAAGAGGTGATACGGGACATGAGTGGAATCATCTGTACACAGTTTGCTCAGCAGTCAGGTGTGTAGTCTGTGGTGTGTTGTACACTGTGTGTAGTGGTCTCCTCCTCCCCTCCCCTGTCCCGCTCCCCCTGCAAGCACTAGTGCTGTTCCCCCCCCCCCCCCCACACCTCCCTCCACCACTCACTAGTGCTGTTCCCCCCCCCCGCACACCTCCCTCCACCACTCACTAGTGCTGTTCCCCCCCCCCCCCCCCCCACACACACCTCCCTCCACCACTCACTAGTGCTGTTCCCCCCCCCCCCACACCTCCCTCCACCACTCACTAGTGCTGTTCCCCCCCCCCCCCCACACACACACCTCCCTCCACCACTCACTAGTGCTGTTCCCCCCCCCACACACACCTCCCTCCACCACTCACTAGTGCTGTTCCCCCCCCCCACACCTCCCTCCACCACTCACTAGTGCTGTTCCCCCCCCCCCCCCAACACCTCCCTCCACCACTCACTAGTGCTGTTCCCCCCCCCCAACACCTCCCTCCACCACTCACTAGTGCTGTTCCCCCCCACCACACACACACACCTCCCTCCACCACTCACTAGTGCTGTTCCCCCCCCCCCCCCCACACCTCCCTCCACCACTCACTAGTGCTGTTCCCCCCCCCCACACACACCTCCCTCCACCACTCACTAGTGCTGTTCCCCCCCCACACCTCCCTCCACCACTCACTAGTGCTGTTCCCCCCCCCCAACACCTCCCTCCACCACTCACTAGTGCTGTTCCCCCCCACCACACACACACACCTCCCTCCACCACTCACTAGTGCTGTTCCCCCCCCCCCCACACACCTCCCTCCACCACTCACTAGTGCTGTTCCCCCCCCCACACACCTCCCTCCACCACTCACTAGTGCTGTTCCCCCCCCCACACCTCCCTCCACCACTCACTAGTGCTGTTCCCCCCCCCCCCCACACCTCCCTCCACCACTCACTAGTGCTGTTCCCCCCCCCCCACACACCTCCCTCCACCACTCACTAGTGCTGTTCCCCCCCCACACCTCCCTCCACCACTCACTAGTGCTGTTCCCCCCCCCCCAACACCTCCCTCCACCACTCACTAGTGCTGTTCCCCCCCACCACACACACACACCTCCCTCCACCACTCACTAGTGCTGTTCCCCCCCCCACACCTCCCTCCACCACTCACTAGTGCTGTTCCCCCCCCCCACACACCTCCCTCCACCACTCACTAGTGCTGTTCCCCCCCCCACACCTCCCTCCACCACTCACTAGTGCTGTTCCCCCCCCACCACACACACACACCTCCCTCCACCACTCACTAGTGCTGTCCCCCCCCCCCACACACCTCCCTCCACCACTCACTAGTGCTGTTCCCCCCCCCCCCCAACACCTCCCTCCACCACTCACTAGTGCTGTTCCCCCCCCACACACACACCTCCCTCCACCACTCACTAGTGCTGCCCCCCCCCTCCCCCCCCCTCCCTCCACCACTCACTAGTGCTGTCCCCCCTCCCCCACACCTCCCTCCACCACTCACTAGTGCTGTCCGCCCCCCCCCCCCAACACCTCCCTCCACCACTCACTAGTGCTGTCCGCCCCCCACACCTCCCTCCACCACTCACTAGTGTCCCCCCCCCCACAAACACCTCCCTCCACCACTCACTAGTGCTGTTCCCCCCCCCCCCACACACACACACCTCCCTCCACCACTCACTAGTGCTGTTCCCCCCTCCCCCCCCACACACCTCCCTCCACCACTCACTAGTGCTGTTCCCCCCTCCCCCCCTACACCTCCCTCCACCACTCACTGTCTGTCTACCTTCCCCCCACACCTCCCTCCACCTCCCACTATCTCTACCTCCCCCCATGCCCCCTTCACACCTCCCTCCACCTCCCACTATCTCTACCTCCCCCCCTTCACACCTCCCTCCACCTCCCACTATGTCTACCTCCCCCCCCCCCTTCACACCTCCCTCCACCTCCCACTATGTCTACCTCCCCCCCCCCTTCACACCTCCCTCCACCTCCCACTATCTCTACCTCCCCCCCCTTCACACCTCCCTCCACCTCCCACTATGTCTACCTCCCCCCCCCCCCCTTCACACATCCCTCCACCTCCCACTATCTCTACCTCCCCCCTTCACACCTCCCTTCACCTCCCACTATCTCTACCTCCCCCCCCCCCCCCATTCACACCTACCTCCACCACTCACAATCTTTGCCCCCCCCCCCCCCCCATTTTTCTACATTCTTTGATGACTCTTGTTTTTCATGGGAAGTTCTGTCATTCTCTCTCTCTGTGCTTGTTGCAGGCATTGTCTACTGTTTTTCATGGAAGTTCTGTCATTCTCTTTCTGCTTGTTGCAGGCATTGTCTACTGTTTTTCATGGGAAGTTCTGTCATTCTCTTTCTGCTTGTTGCAGGCATTGTCTACTGTTTTTCATGGGAAGTTCTGTCATTCTCTTTCTGCTTGTTGCAGGCATTGTCTACTGTTTTTCATGGGAAGTTCTGTCATTCTCTTTCTGCTTGTTGCAGGCATTGTCTACTGTTTTTCATGGGAAGTTCTGTCATTCTCTTTCTGCTTGTTGCAGGCATTGTCTACTGTTTTTCATGGGAAGTTCTGTCATTCTCTCTCTCTGTGCTTGCTGCAGGCATTGTCTACTGTTTTTCATGGGAAGTTCTGTCATTCTCTTTCTGCTTGTTGCAGGCATTGTCTACTGTTTTTCATGGGAAGTTCTGTCATTCTCTTTCTGCTTGTTGCAGGCATTGTCTACTGTTTTTCATGGGAAGTTCTGTCATTCTCTTTCTGCTTGTTGCAGGCATTGTCTACTGTTTTTCCCAGAAAGAATCAGCAGAAGTGGCCAGAGGACTTCAAAAGCAAGGGATCCAGTCGCTGTGTTACCATGCCAACCTGGCTGCCAAGGAACGCAGCCGCGTGCATCGACTGTGGGCTTCTGATCAGATTCAGGTCAGCCAGAATTGTTGAACACTTTCAGGGTTCATGCTAAGTGCGGTAACTTTGTGTGGCTGTTGCTGACTGCTGAACATTTTCAGGGTTCATGCTAAGTGCGGTAACTTTGTGTGGCTGTTGCTGGCTGCTGACTGCTGAACACTTTCAGGGTTCATGCTAAGTGCGGTAACTGTGTGGCTGTTGCTGACTGCTGAACATTTTCAGGGTTCATGCTAAGTGCGGTAACTTTGTGTGGCTGTTGCTGACTGCTGACCATTTTCAGGGTTCATGCTAAGTGCGGTAACTTTGTGTGGCTGTTGCTGACTGCTGACTGCTGAACATTTTCAGGGTTCATGCTAAGTGCGGTAACCTTATGTGGCTGTTGCTGACTGCTGACTGCTGAACATTTTCAGGGTTCATGCTAAGTGCGGTAACTTTGTGTGGCTGTTGCTGACTGCTGAACATTTTCAGGGTTCATGCTAAGTGCGGTAACTTTGTGTGGCTGTTGCTGACTGCTGACTGCTGAACATTTTCAGGGTTCATGCTAAGTGCGGTAACTTTGTGTGGCTGTTGCTGACTGCTGAACACTTTCAGGGTTCATGCTAAGTGCGGTAACTTTGTGTGGCTGTTGCTGACTGCTGAACATTTTCAGGGTTCATGCTAAGTGCGGTAACTTTGTGTGGCTGTTGCTGACTGCTGAACATTTTCAGGGTTCATGCTAAGTGCGGTGACTTTTGTGTGGATACTGCTGACTGCTGACACAGTCCCGCAAAACCTGCCTTTCTTTGTATGCATGTGATGACATTAGGCCGGATATATTGGAATCACCGCGTCCACCTGGCTGTGTCAGTGTGTGTCTGGACTTTGTCCAGAAGATATTTTCTGAACCACTCTAGCCTTTGTTACTGAACTTGGCATGGTGGTGTATCATCATGAGTTGGAGTGTCATGCAAAAAAACAAGAGTGGCTATCTTCATGGTAAAGGTCACAGTGATGGTTTGCATAATCAAAATATGACTGTTTTAAGCAGTTTTCTTTTTTGGTTTGACCAACTTGGTTTCATGGTAGAACATTATAAGCCAAAGTCCAGTAGAAGTAATGGATTGCTGTGTTCAAGGTCAAGGTCACAGCAAAGGTTCAGTATTTCAATTAATGTTTGTCCTGATCAGTGTTTTATTCCTAAATTCAAAAGCTTGTTGACGTGTCCCCCAAAGGGAGGCCGGGGATGTCGGATGTCTCTCTCCTGTCTAGAATCTCAGGGCTGTCATTTGATTCCCCTTTCCTATCTCCTCTCTTGATTTTCTGCCTAATCCTCTTGCTCTTTCTGTCTTGTCATTTTTCTGCAAATGGTCCGTTCTCCTGACTTTTTTTCTCTCCAGAGAACTCTCAAATGTGTTTCATGAAGAGTTAGGCTTTTTTGTATGGCTCTTGTTGAGCAGCTGGGAGATGATAGTTGGTAGGTGGTATGTGCAGCTTGCCACCATATGGCACTGGTATTTGCCATTAAGCATTGATATAACATTTTTGTTTGTTTATATTGTGTCTGTCCATTGTTTATATTGTGTCTGTCCATTCCTTTTTTATATTTTTCTTTAACCTGGTATCGATAAATTAGACGGAATGGTCAAAGATACTGGCATGTCCTAGCCTTATGTGCTCTTTTAACAGGGGTAAAATTGAAGGGACTAACTCTTCAGACATTTGTGTCTGATATTTGTGTATGTATGTTTTATGTTTGCGAAGTGATTGGTTTTGTAGATTGACTTGACAGAGGGTTGATATATATGTGAGAAGAGTTCAGAAATGTGTATTTGCTTATGACCTGAGTTTGACTGTCCTGAGGTGACCCTGTGTGGTTGACGGGACATTAAAATCCAATTACTACTACCGCTATTGTTGCTGCATTGTTGTGCATGTGCCTAACATTCTCTCAGCCATGAAGACTTAACTTTCAGAAAGTGTGCGGAGAATTTGAGTCAGCAGTGTGATGAAACATGTATACATGGGCATGTTTGTTTGGGCAGGTTGTTGTGGCAACTGTGGCGTTTGGCATGGGAATTGACAAGCCTGACGTTCGCTTTGTCATCCACCACACACTGAGCAAGTCCATGGAGAACCTGTACCAGGAAAGTGGCCGGGCAGGTCAGTGTGGTTCCCTGATTCCACTGTCCTCTCACTGCTGCCACTGTCTTTCCCTCACTGCTGCCACTGTCTTTCCCTCACTGCTGCCACTGTCGTTCCCTCACTGCTGCCACTGTCGTTCCCTCACTGCTGCCACTGTCGTTCCCTCACTGCTGCCACTGTCGTTCCCTCACTGCTGCCACTGTCTTTCCCTCACTGCTGCCACTGTCTTTCCCTCACTGCTGCCACTGTCTTTCCCTCACTGCTGCCACTGTCTTTCCCTCACTGTTGCCACCATCAGCCACAGTGATAAGCCACAAGCATGATGATGATCAGCAACTTGTCGGTGCTATTTCACAATGTGTGTGTGTGTGTGTGTGTGTGTGTGTGTGTGTGTGTGTGTGTGTGTGTGTGTGTGTGTGTGTGTGTGTATGTGTGTGCTCTTTATATTTGTATATGATTTCTCTCTGGTGTGAACATGCATTATTTTTGCATACCATATAAATAAATACAAAGTTTCATTCATTCCTAAGTGTGGTGTTGACTTTCGCGTATGCATCTGTAGGGGAGTGGGGTGGGGAATGGGGGAAGCAGGTTGGAAGCATGAATGAAGAGCCACAAGTCAGAGGTTGCTATAACATAACTTTTATTTGTACACGAACCAACCAGGAAACAGTATAGGCTCTCCCTTGAGATGAACACATGAACACCGGCCCCTGCAGGGACGCTGGGGGGAAGGGACGCTGCTGGCTTTATTGTTGCTTTACGTCCACAGAGGCGAGATGGCCTATTAGGGACAGGGACAGAATGGGAAGGGGACGACAGAGTGAAGGCTTGACCGCGGAAACCGCCCAAAAAAGAGCGGAGAGACTGTGGACCACCACCAGAACAATGGAAGTGTTAAGGCGGTGTCCCCTCGCCATTGCCCAGTGACTTGTGCACTGCGCAATTGCTGTTTCAACTGCTGTGTTGGACAGTCACAAAGACAATGTCCATTGCACTGCTGTTGACGAACAACTTGGACAACTCAAAGCAAAGAGGTCCAACTTGCTCAGCCCAGCTCCATCTCCCCTACTCATGATCTCTTCTGGGCAAATTTGAAGGTCCAGCTCCACCTCCCTCCTCTAAGATCTCGTGATCTTGCCTGGAACCTTGGCTGCCGGCCCAGTGCACAGGTTTTAACACCTTAGATAACTGGGGCCATAAAACTCCCACCCAATCAAAAAGGAAAAGGACAGGAAAGAAAAGATTAAAGGGTCATGGCCCGGAACATGTATACAATGCACTCGGTTATACATGGAATGCAGATATTGAGGTATGCACGCATTGAATGCATACCTGAGTCAGGGAGCATGAAGCATGTAGGCAAACAGAGATGGTGTGGTCAGCAGTTGAACCAGTGGTGTGGTCAGCAGTTGAACCGGTGGTGTGGTCAGCATTTGAGCCAGTGGTGTGGTCAGCAGCTGAACCAGCAGCTGAATCAGTGGTGTTGTCAGCAGTTGAGTCAGTGGTGTGGTCAATGGTTGACTCATGGTTGAATTAGGAATGCACAAGTATAGGTATGTACAAGTGCATTAGGATATATGTAGAAGTATATTACGGTATGTCCAGTCACATTAGGGTATTGCAAATATTTGGTATACATGTGCACATGTGCAAGTGTATAAGGGATGTACAAGTGTATTAGGGTATGCACAAGTGTATGAGGGTATGTACAAGCATCCAGGTATATACACATGTACTCAGGTATGTGCAAGTATATTAGGGTATGTAGAAATATAGGTATGTACAAGTGTATTAGTGTATGTACAAGTGTATTTGGGTATGTACAAGTACATTAAGGTATGTACAACAATGAGTGTGTTAGGGCATTTGCAGTGTTCATAAGATAAAATGGCAAAGCAGTTGCAAACACTGATTACAAAATTAGAGTTATATTTAGATATGACTTTCCCAGGTTAACTGTATCTTTCCATTTTTTAGATAGAAATGTGGTGGTGCTGGCATGTTTGAAAGCTCAGTGCAGTGCTATTTTGGGGTGTTACTGTGGTATCAACCAACACTGAGGCTAGATCAGAGAACCTGTTTGTTGTACACTAAGCAGGCAGCAGGTAGGGCAGCAGCTGGGACAGCAAGAGTCCACCACCTTTGCAGGGCTAGTAGCACAAACATTGAGGCGGGAAGTGAAAGATATGCACTCTCACATCTCTTCTTACAACAGTTTGACATGAAAATATTTGTAAAACAGTTTTGAAACAAAGACGGTCCTGCAGCAGGTTTTGTTGTTTTTTCAGGGCGTGATGGCAACAAGTCCTGCTGCATCCTCTATTACCGTTTTGCTGATGTTGCACGACAGAGCACCATGGTTTTTACAGAGCGAACTGGCCTGGAGAATCTGTATAGCATTGTGGCTTATTGCACCGATGTCACACGGTGGGTGTTTTTATTGTGGTCTTGCTGGAAGTCTAGCGGACAGATGAGGTGTTTGGAGCCACTGTGGTGTGAAAGCTGTGGTTTAGGTCTTGTTCAGATGACAGATGTAAATGGCAGTGTAGCTGACAGATGAGGCGTTTTGTTCAGATGACAGATGTAAATGGCAGTGTAGCAGACAGGTGAGGCGTTTGGAACCATTGTAGTGTGAAACTTGTGGTTTAGGTGTTGTTCAGATGACAGATGTAAATGGCAGTGTAGCAGACAGGTGAGGCGTTTGGAACCATTGTAGTGTGAAACTTGTAGTTTAGGTGTTGTTCAGATGACAGATGTAAATGGCAGTGTAGCAGACATGTGAGGTGTTGGCAGGAATTTGATGTATCATTTCAGATGTCGACGGTCTTGCATCGCTCATCACTTTGGAGAGACATGGGACTCTGCACAGTGTGCAGGCATGTGTGACCACTGTGACCCTGAAATCAGCAGTGAGTTGACCTGACTTGTGACCCCTTTTGACTTCAGGCATTGATGTTGACACCATCAGTGGCCAGTTGCAACTCTCTTGGAGAGATATGCGTTTCTGTAAGCCATTGC
Source organism: Alviniconcha strummeri (assembly GCA_963584105.1). Classification (NCBI taxonomy): domain Eukaryota; kingdom Metazoa; phylum Mollusca; class Gastropoda; family Provannidae; genus Alviniconcha; species Alviniconcha strummeri. The sequence continues at coordinate 308,905 of OY757548.1, forward strand.
AAAAGTGTTCCACCTGTAGAGTTTTGTTTCATATTGCTTTTCTGTTGGGTACCACCTTCAGCTGTTTAAAGATTTTGACATGTTTACATTAGCTACACCAATAACAGCAAAAATGAAGAATAAGTACACACACACACACACACACACACACACACACACACACACACACACACACACACACACACACACACATACACAGAGAAAAACAAGGCTGTATGGATCAGAATCAACAAGCAAAGGGAGTTCAGAGTACATGACAGAGGCGTCACATTATGACAAGGGACACTACAACAGACACCCACTTCTCTCAGTCCATTTAGGCTCTGAACCTTCTCAAAGTAGTCAGTGTTAGCTCTGCACCTCAAAGCGGTTGGTATTGGCTCTGCACCTTGAAGTGGTCAGTGTTGGCTCTGCACCTCACAGTGGTCGGTGTTGGCTCTGTACCTCAAAGCGGTCAGTGTTGGTGCTGCACCTCAAAGTGGTCAGTGTTGGCACTGCACCTCAAAGTGGTCAGTGATGGCTCTGCACCTGAAAGTGGTTGGTGTTGGCTCTGCACCTCAAAGCGGTCATTGTTGGCTCTGCACCTCAAAGTGGTCAGTGTTGGTGCTGCACTTTAAAGAGGTCAGTGCTCTGGGCCTTCTCAGAGTAGTCTGTGTTGGCTTTGGACTTTTTCTGGGCCTTCTCATAGCAGTCAGTGTTGGCTTTGGACCTTCTCTGGGCCTTCTCATAGCAGTGTTGGCTTTGGACCTTCTCTGGGCCTTCTCATAGCAGTCAGTGTTGGCTTTGGACCTTCTCTGGGCCTTCTCATAGCAGTGTTGGCTTTGGACCTTCTCTGGGCCTTCTCATAGCAGTCAGTGTTGGCTTTGGACCTTCTCTGGGCCTTCTCATAGCAGTGTTGGCTTTGGACCTTCTCTGGGCCTTCTCATAGCAGTCAGTGTTGGCTTTGGACCTTCTCTGGGCCTTCTCATAGCAGTCAGTGTTGGCTTTGGACCTTCTCTGGGCCTTCTCATAGCAGTGTTGGCTTTGGACCTTCTCATAACAATATACTTTATTCATCCCAGCTGGAAATTAAAGCCGTCGTTTGACCTCATACATTAACGGACAATGAAGAATTGACCTACTCATATCTCAATAATTCAGTCATGAAACACACACATGTACACACTTTTAGACATACAACCCCCTGTCTCTCAGTTGCTAAAACATTGATCTAATAGTAATGTTGTTGGAAAGTGTGTTGTTGGTTGCCTGTTGTTTGTGTCCTTTCGATCCATTCATGTCAGTCAAAGCTGAAAGCAGTCTTCTAAGCAGACACTCTTTATTCCTGTCTTCTCTCTCTCTCGTCTCTGTCTCACACACTTCAATTGTAATATATATATGCCTCATAGCAGCTCAGAACAGTTCAGTTTTCAACCTCCGTTGCACGGAGCCCATGCAACACAATCACATTCATTCCATCCACTGACCATTCACTCATCCATTCACCTGCAAACACATTCACATTCAACTGACCATTCACTCATACCACAGGCACATGCTGTCACACCACTACATAATGCTAATACCCAGCAAACCCAAAATTACCTGGAATAATGTTATATCTGACAAACCAAAACATTAAAAAAATCTCAAATAAAATCATTAGGTACACAGATCATACCTAGCGGTCACTGTGGGCTTTGGACATTCTTAGTTTTGGCTCTGCACCTTAAAGCAGTCAGTGTTGGCTCTGTACCTTAAAGCTGTCAATGTTGGCTCTGCACCTTAAAGCAGTCAGTGTTGGTGTTGGCTCTGCACTTTAAAGTAGTCAGTGTTGGTGTTGGCTCTGTACCTTAAAGCGGTCAGTGTTGGCTCTGTACCTTAAAGCATTCAGTCTTGGTGTTGCCTCTGCACCATATAGCAGTGTTGGTGTTGGATCTGTACCTTAAAGCATTCAGTCTTGGTGTTGCCTCTGCACCATATAGCAGTGTTGGTGTTGGCTCTGTACCTTAAAGCATTCAGTCTTGGTGTTGCCTCTGCACCATATAGCAGTGTTGGTGTTGGATCTGTACCTTAAGGCAGTGTTGGCCCTGCACCTTAAAGCAGTCGGTGTTGGCTCTGTACCTTAAAGCAGTCAGTGTTGGTGTTGGCTCTGCACCATGGAGCAGTGTTGGCTCTGTACCTTAAAGCAGTCAATGTTGGTGTTGGCTCTGCACCGTAAAGCAGTCAGTGTTGGTGTTGGCTCTGTACCTTAAAGCAGTCAATGTTGGTGTTGGCTCTGCACCTTTAAGCAGTCAGTGTTGGTGTCGGCTCTGCACCTTAAAGCAGTCAGTGTTGGCTCTGCACATTTAAGCAGTCAGTGTTGGTGTTGGCTCTGCACCTTAAAGCAGTCAGTGTTGGTGTTGGCTCTGCACCTTAAAGCAGTCAGTGTTGGCTCTGTACCTTAAAACAGTCAGTGTTGGTGTTGGCTCTGCACCTTAAAGCAGTCAGTGTTGGCTCTGTACCTTAAAACAGTCAGTGTTGGTGTTGGCTCTGCACCTTAAAGCAGTCAGTGTTGGCTCTGCACCTGAAAGCAGTGTTGGCTCTGTACCTTAACTCTTTGAAGGCTTTCCTCGTCTTAAGACGTGGAGCTTAGCAGTACACTTGACGACGATCCACGTCTTTGGACGCAGTAAGAATTAAAGATTTTTAATGGTCTTACCAGCTTTCGAGTTGACTGGAGGCAATTATATCACACTAACTGCATCAATTTCGGACACTTACGGTAATACCCTTAGTCCAGTTGAGTGTTCCTTTGTTTTGGCACCTGAAACATGTGTGTCAAATAGACGAAAGTTGCACGTTTCAAAATGGTGGTGCGCAGAGTGAACATGCGTTACTTGGTGATGGAAACTGTGGAATAGTACTGAATGAGGGCTCAGATCCAGAAGATTTTTTGGACAGTGGTTCTGAAGAGAACATTGTTGATTCTGGTGAGGAGTTTGTGCCAGTAGATCTCGAGGCAGACTCGAGAGACAGTGATAATAACATCTTCATTTTCATCATTGGGATCCATGCAACCAGTAGGATAAAACTTTTTTTTTTTTTTTTAACTGTTTGGACAGTTCCTGCTTTGCTGTTGGGACAGAGAAAGGTACATGATATGAGGCTATGGATTATTAATCTGACAAATACACATTCCAAGCTTTCTAAAAATGTATATATAGTACGCTCCTAGTAGTTTATTTACTACGATTTATTTTAAACAGGCAAAAACAGTGCGTCTACAGGAGCTGAGCACGCCATTTTGTGGCATCTTGAATGAGTTGGCTCAGTAGTCAGTGTTGGCTCTGTACCTTAAGGCAGTTAGTGTTCAGTAGTCAGTGTTGGCTCTGTACCTTAAGGCAGTTGGTGTTGGCTCTGCACCTTAAAGCAGTTAGTGTTCAGTAGTCAGTGTTGGCTCTGTACCTTAAGGCAGTTGGTGTTGGCTCTGCACCTTAAAGCAGTATTCTCCAAGCAGGCTCCTGTTTCAGGGCCCACAGAGAGACGGGATGTAACCCGGCTGTGCCAAGACGTCCTCAGGATTCTAACCAACGCTTCTGCCACCAACCAGCGTGTGACTGCCCCCAAAGTTCTGGATGCCTGGTATGGCAAGGGCACGCCCACCTTGAGAATCAAGGAGGTCAAGGTCCCAGGGATTGTGCGTGACAAAGCGGAGCGCATCCTGGCACACATGCTTCTGGAAGGATACATCCGGGAAGATTTCCACTTCACTGCTTACTCCACCATCTGCTACTTGGTTCCAGGTGTGTGACCGAGTAGGAAAGGATGGGTTTAATGCTAGTAAAATTTCCACTTTCCTGCCCAATCCATCCGTTATCTGCTTGTGGGTGTGTGATTAACAAGGGCAGGATCTACACTTGTGAAGAGTGTTTGCTTTACTGCCTGTTCCCTTCTCTGCTGCCTGGTGTGTGATTGCTATGGGAGGGGGAGGGTTTATATCAATGGTGATTGTTTACTGCCTGTTCCCTTCTCTGCTGCCTGGTGTGATTGCTATGGGACGGATGGGGTTTATATCAATGGTGATTGTTTACTGCCTGTTCCCTTCTCTTCTGCCTGGTGTGATTGCTATGGGACGGATGGGGTTTATATCAATGGTGATTGTTTACTGCCTGTTCCCTTCTCTGCTGCCTGGTGTGATTGCTATGGGACGGATGGGGTTTATATCAATGGTGATTGTTTACTGCCTGTTCCCTTCTCTGCTGCCTGGTGTGGGAGGGGTGGGGTTTATATCAATGGTGATTGTTTACTGCCTGTTCCCTTCTCTGCTGCCTGGTGTGTGACTGCTGTGGGAGGGGTGGGGTTTATATCAATGGTGATTGTTTACTGCCTGTTCCCTTCTCTGCTGCCTGGTGTGGGAGGGGTGGGGTTTATATCAATGGTGATTGTTTACTGCCTGTTCCCTTCTCTGCTGCCTGGTGTGGGAGGGGTGGGGTTTATATCAATGGTGATTGTTTACTGCCTGTTCCCTTCTCTGCTGCCTGGTGTGTGACTGCTGTGGGAGGGGTGGGGTTTATATCAATGGTGATTGTTTACTGCCTGTTCCCTTCTCTGCTGCCTGGTGTGTGATTGCTGTGGGAGGGGTGGGGTTTATATCAATGGTGATTGTTTACTGCCTGTTCCCTTCTCTGCTGCCTGGTATGTGATTCCTATGGGAGGGGTGGGGGACTGCTTTTGTTCCTTCCCTTTCAGATTGCAGGACTGAGTAAGGCTTTGCTTTCCTCGTATTGGTGGTAGATACATCAGAGGGGCAAAGTTGTTATCAGTCAAGATGGTTTACTGCCTATTTCGGTGTCTGCTACCTGGGGCCAGGTGTATGATTGACAGGAGGGTGGGGTGGGGGATACATCAGCGGAGATTTTTAGTTTACTGCCTAGTCCACTCTGTTTGTGATACCATGACTGACAAAGGAGGGATGGGGTTTTACGCTAGTGAAGGTTGCTTCAACACTTATCACTTACTGCACTGTTTCTGATGTAGCAGAGGCTTTGGGTTGGATTGGGGATGGAGCAGTTTGGTGCAGGTTTTCACTTTACTGTTTCACCAAGGTTTACTTGGTTTGTGGCAGGAGTAAATGAGGGGTGTGGTTTGTGGCAGGAGTGAAGGAGGGGTGTTGTTTTTGTGGCAGGAGTGAACGAGGGGTGGGGTTTGTGGCAGGAGTGAACGAGGGGTGGGGTTTGTGGCAGGAGTAAATGAGGGGTGTGGTTTGTGGCAGGAGTGAAGGAGGGGTGTTGTTTTTGTGGCAGGAGTGAACGAGGGGTGGGGTTTGTGGCAGGAGTGAAGGAGGGGTGGGGTTTGTGGCAGGAGTGAAGGAGGGGTGTTGTTTTTGTGGCAGGAGTGAAGAAGGGGTGGGGTTTGTGGCAGGAGTGAAGGAGGGGTGTTGTTTTTGTGGCAGGAGTGAACGAGTGGTGGGGTTTGTGGCAGGAGTGAAGGAGGGGTGGGGTTTGTGGCAGGAGTGAAGGAGGGGTGGGGTTTGTGGCAGGAGTGAAGGAGGGGTGGGGTTTGTGGCAGGAGTGAAGGAGGGGTGGGGTTTGTGGCAGGAGTGAAGGAGGGGTGGGGTTTGTGGCAGGAGTGAAGGAGGGGTGTTGTTTTTGTGGCAGGAGTGAAGAAGGGGTGGGGTTTGTGGCAGGAGTGAAGAAGGGGTGGGGTTTGTGGCAGGAGTGAAGGAGGGGTGTTGTTTTTGTGGCAGGAGTGAACGAGTGGTGGGGTTTGTGGCAGGAGTGAAGGAGGGGTGTGGTTTGTAGCAGGAGTGAAGGAGGGGTGGGGTTTGTGGCCGGAGTGAAGGAGGGGTGTGGTTTGTGGCAGGAGTGAAGGAGGGGCAGGGTTTGTGGCAGGAGTGAATGAGGGGTGGGGTTTGTGGCAGGAGTGAATGAGGGGTGGGGTTTGTGGTAGAACTAGAAGCAGGAGTGAATGAGGGGTGGGGTTTGTGGCAGAAGCAGGAGTGAATGAGGGGTGGGGTTTGTGGTAGAACTAGAAGCAGGAGTGAATGAGGGGTGGGGTTTGTGGTAGAACTAGAAGCAGGAGTGAATGAGGGGTGGGGTGTGTGGCAGAAGTAGGAGTGAATGAGGGGTGGGGTTTGTGCTGTTGAAAAGGGATCTAGCCAGACTGTGCCTTGATTATTGACTATTTCATCAAGATTCTATAAGTCCATTTTTTCTTCTCTTTTTTTCTTCTCCAAATTCAGGCAGCAAAGCCAAACTGTTGCAGTCAGGGTCAGTTCAGGTTGCCATGGAGTTTGAGTCCAAAGTGCCCACCACAAAGTCTGCTTCCATCAGTAACGGTCCAGCCAAAGCTGGCAAGACCCTGACAGCGTCTGGTGATGCTGGTGTCAGTGTGAAACCAGTTGTTGTGGACAGGGAGCGTTCACACTTTTCAACATTTACTTCCAGCAAGAAGGGTGAGGAAGGTTGTGCCGGCACCAGCACCGCTGGCAACCACAGCCACAGCTCCGCCAAACCCTCCTCAGCCACCACTGTGTCTGTCGGAAAGAAACCAAGATCTGTGATCAGCAATGATGAAAGCAATGAAGCGGGCAGAGAGAGGAAGAAGAGGGAGATGGAGGATCAAATGGACCTCAAAGGCCTTGCTTTTGGTGACGATTCAGATCTGGACGAGCCACGAACAAAACGCGTCAAGTCCGGTGGTGAACCCAAGAGAGCCCAGCAGGGAGGAAGTGGCAGAGCCAACCTTCTCAAGGGAAGTAACTTAAACAGCGCAGGGTCGCATAGTGCTGACTGCAGCGTTTTGGACTCTTTGCATGAGACAAACGCTATTTGTGTGTCGGACAGCGATGATGGGTAACCGGCGTCAACTTTTTCTCCAGCTGTTGATGGTTGCGTAAACTGCCGCATGCTGTGCAGGTTGATGGTGGTGCTCCCCACTTTGTTTTGTGCCGAGTACAAAGTGGTGCCCTGTGCAGCAGGCGGCATTCCCTGCCACTTAGTCCTGGCCCCGCTTGCCTCTTTGCTGACCCCCACACGCCTGGTACCACTGCCCCTCCCCGCATTCCTTTCCTCCCTGGAAGGGGTCAAGCCAGTGCCGGGGCTGTCAGTCTGATGCCTGCTCTCTGTGCGCTCTGTTGAAAGTGGCTGTTTGTTTACATGTTTTAACTCCATGTAGTGTCTAAATCGAAGTTTTTGCTGCTACATGTTTCATACTGTTAGAAGTGAATAGTTTTAGTTACTTCACTGTGTAAATGCCATGTACTTAACTTATTGCTGAACTAGTGTTTTGTGTTCTTCACTGGGAGACAAATTCACTTCACCTGTTTCATCATGGAGACTGACCAGAGTGGACAGCATACAAAAGAAGTGCACTTGGACAGATTGCATGCACTTTGTAGAGTTTGTGGTGAGCGTTCCAGAAAAAGGCAATCTGACACAAAACATTCTCAGTCTTACATAGCATTGTGCAGGCACGTCACTCCAGATCTTCTGAAATTTCATGAAATTGACATTCTTTTTGACACTCCTGATGTGCATTCACGGACCCTGTGTTGTAAGTGCTACGCGAGAATAAAAAAGTTGAAGTTTTCAGAGAATCCTTCGTCTACCACCATCCAAAATGCGCAGTCTGATATTGAAAAAGCATCGTTTTTGTGGAAAGAGTTTGATCCATCGCTCAGATCTGAACAGTGCACAGTGTGTTCAAAGTTCTGTAATGTAAAGGCAGGCGGCCTATCAGCAAGAAGAAGAAAAGAACCCAACTTGCTCCTAAAGACTGTGACATAGGTGAACTGGAAATGTCAGCTTTTGTCCCACAGGCAGTGTCTACGCCCCAAAAAATGCCATTGTCTGTTGAGACAAAAAAGGCTTCGCCTGGACCATCACCAAGTGCTGCTGACAAGAGTACACCAGACAGAAGTCAGCCAAAAACTGTCGAAATACAAACGTCACCTCCAGCTAAATGTCTTACAGACTCTGCAACTTCTCCTTTCCCTGCAAAAACAAGGCAACTTCGATCACCAAGAAAGCTTTCCATCCCTTTAACTAGAGAAGAAGAAGAATACCACATGAAGCTGACAAAACTTAAAATGAATGAATCGGGCGACAAATCTACTGTGAGATGCAAGACGAAAGGGCAGCCATTGGTCTTTAAAAAAGTAACAGTTCCGAGAAAGCCATCACTGTCAGCAGCATCTCCTACGCGCAGTAAAAGAGCAAGGATGATGGAAAATATCAGACTTGAGGTGTCAGGAAGTACAGCAGAAGATGAGATGAAACAACACAGCACTGAAATAAAAAAAGCAAGCAAAGACAAAAAGGGAAAATTATTAACAGCAGCAGGCATGAAACAACCTAAAATCCCAAGTGATGAAGGATCAGCTTTGAGAACAAGCATGGGATTAAGCTGGAACAAATATAGGAAACAGCGGCGGTATCTCCGTTCAATTGGCGTGGAGATGGATAGTGAAAGGGCAGAAAGAAACTTCCAGGAAGATGCTCTTTGTGGACAAATAACAGTAGAAGACAATCCACTGAATCACGGCGACACAAGAGAACCGATTCCAACACCTGTCGGGTATGTCAAAGAACTCCCGAAGTTCATATCAAATCTCCTGGATCAATGTGAAGAAGAAAACTTGCTCACCTGGCACAACAATGCCATCCCAGATGATGAAATCTGGGTAAAAATTGGTGGTGACTACGGAGGTAACAGTTTCAAACTGATGTTGCAGGTAGGAAATGTCAGTGAAGCCAACTCAAAGAAAAATACATGCTTGATCACCATTGTGGATTGCAAAGAATCGCACGAAAACCTTGCCAAAGTGTTGAAACCATACAAAAAAGAGATCTCAAACTTAGAAAAAATGCACTGGAAAGGCAAGAAAATCAGAGTTGTTTTGTTTGGAGATTATGATTTCATATTGAAGATCTTCGGCATTTCAGGTGCACAGTCTGTACACCCATGCTTGTGGTGCAAGGCAACCAAATCACAAATTCAAAAACCACCATCAGCACAGCCTGAAATACCAAAGCGCAGCTTGAAAAACCTGAAACAGGATCACAGGCAGTACAAACTACATGGTAGTAACAAGAAAAAAGCAAAAGCATATAACAACGTTGTACATTCTCCACTCTTAGATTTGCAGATTTCACAGGTCACCCCACCCTATCTCCACATATTGTTAGGAATTGTCAAAAAACACCATGACATGCTTGAACAGGAGTGTCATGAACTGGATAAAAAGATCGCAGATTGTATTGCAGAAGACGCAGACACACACACAGCATATGATAGAAACACCCCTTTTGGCCAGTATGTCAGTCGTTTGCAAAACATCAAAAAGAAAGAGAAAGAATATCGGCAGAGAGAAAACCAGTTGTCTGAGGTTCTTGACAGAAAGGAAAGGAAAGAGACTGGCACTGACTTAGACCAAATGGAAGAGGAGGCCCAAAGTAATCTGGACACTGTCTACGACATCTTAGAAGAGGAGAGAAATGAGCTGAAACACAATGACCTGGCATTTCTATCTGGTCCAGTGACATCAAATCTGGATAATGTGCTGAAGAAAAACAAAATTACAATGCAGGCGTATCATGGGCGTACATTTGTCGGCAACCATTGCCATAAATATCTCCAACCATCTGTCACACACGATGTCTGCCAAAGAGTTGTAGCGAAAACTTTTCAGCTGAGTGACGATGTCGAAGTGCAAAAAAAGGCACATGACATTGCCTCCAAATATCAGATCTTAAATGAGTTGTTCGCAAGAGTGCACAAGAGCATTTCACATGCACTGCCAACTACAGAAGAAGAAATCAATAACATTGACAGTGACATCGTCAAATACATGGATTTCTACAGATCTGACATTGCGAAGCAGAAAATCATTCCAAAGCAACACATTCTGGAGTGCCACAGCACAGATTTCATGCGCCTCTGGAAGTTTGGACTTGGTTTCTTGGGAGAGCAGGGAGGAGAAGAGACGCATGCTTTTATCAACGAACTCAAAGTTAGGGTGAGAGGAATCGTTGACCCAGAGCAGAAGATCCGTGTCCTGATGAAGGAACAATTGACCATTGTTTCTCCACGTGTGAAAGCTGCCATGCCCACAGACAAAAGACAGAAGAAGCAACACTGAGTTGGCCAGCTGCCCTGAACTGTACATCAGAGTGACAGTCAAACTCTTTCCACAGTTATCTCATGTTTACAACAGCATTAATTTAATTTTGCTGTAAAATTGAAAAAGAAAAAAAAAGAAAAAAAAAAGATGTTCAAACCATTCAAATGATTGTTTCACCTTAGCCTGCCGATGTTTAGGGCAGAGCAGAAAATCATGACAGCCAAACTCTTTACTGCCAGTCAGTGGCATATATTTAGAGCAGTTTTACTCTGTGTTTTATTTCTTCTCACACTGATACTGACACGCGGGAATGGTAACATTGTGGATGAACTTGCCGTGAGTGTTGTGTGTATAAATAACATGGACCCCATGCCCGCACTGCCGGAAACTTTAAACCTTGCCGCTGACCCCTGTAGCAGTGGAGTAATTAAACATCTTCCCCCTCCTCATCCATTCAAGTTCAGGAGATCGGGGTGAGTGTCTTCAAATGTCAGCATGCATTAGTTATAGTTCACCAACTTAGCTTGTGTGTAGCAACATTGCCACCAGAGTTATGATTGTTTAAAAGCACATGTGTTTTGTCAAATGAAGGCATCATGGCAAGCAACACTGCAGCAACAGTCATTTGTCAGTTGTTTCACAGTAACACTGGTACACGGAATCCCCAAGTGTTTGGTGTCATTGTAAAGTTCAGAATCTTCACTGTTTAGCTAAGGCATCAGTTGGATGTCTTTATTAGCGAGCAACAAGGGAAGGGTCCACAAAAGAACAATGTGTAATTTCCTGGGTGAGCTGTTATCTTAGCGCGGCAGCATTGTCAGTGGATGGGAGCGCTTGGCTCGACCAGTGCCAGACCTCATTAATCATGGGGTGGTGAACTCTGACTAGGAAGGAGAAAGGCGACTAAAGGTCCGGTGCTGCACAGCAGTGTGAGGCCATGCCAGCTTGTGCAGTGGGGCAAGGAGCATGTGGGCCTGAAATATGTGCTGTGGAGGGCCATCCCCTTACCACATTTGCAGAGCAAATGCTTCAGTGTCTGTGGCTTCAGGCGTGCCTTCAGACTGCAGTGTCCTGTTGTAAAGTGGAGCGCAGCTGACTGCTCTGCCAGGCCGGTGGTGGTTGGAATTGTCTTGATGAGGGTGTTGGGAGAAAGCAAAAGATGGTGCTCCAGACATGCCTGGGCTATGGTGGGACACTGCCCCTCTTTTATCACCAGTTGTCGGAAACTGTTCTCTTCATTTAATCATTAGTCATGTGGAAGAACCCCTTACCAAAGACAGAAGCTGTTCTCTTCATATAGCTATGTGGAAGAACCCCTCACTAAGGACTGCCTCTTTTAAAACCACTCTTGCATGACGTTTAGGATGGCCTCCAAAAGGGGATCCTGCTGACCTTTCACTTGGAGAATCCTGCGGCACATTTGGACTACACTTACTGCTCACAAGACAAAGCCTGTTTGGGTGTGTGACAGTAATAACGAGGGAACAAAATGGTGGCAGAAATACATTTAATTAGATCAAACCAAAAACACTGGGCACCAACACACCACAACCAAAAGTGGATTAAGTAATCTACATTTAATTTTTTACCATTTTAACTTTTGTTGCTTGAAAAATTTGCATGTTGTACATCATCATATTAAAGAAGCATTCTTTCTAGCATTTCTGTTTTTAGACCAGCTTACTTCTTCAAGATGATGATGCTTGACTGATGTCATGATTCAGTGCAAATGTTTGAGTGAACAAAGTCACTCTGGGCAAACAGAATGGAAATTCAGTCACATGTTTCTAGTTTACTTCTGAAGTGTCTGTTCAGAAGTAAACTAGAAACATGTGACTGAATTTCCATTCTGTTTGCCCAGAGTGACTTCCAAGTCAGTGATGTTGCTGAACTTTGTGTGTGCGTGCGCGTGTGTGTGTGTGTGTGTAGATGCACATGTGCCTAGATGTGCGATGCCCCTCTTCTAGCATACGCATACACACATAAAACATGTATCACGCATAAAATCAACAGAAAAGTAGGGCTTTAATTAGATCTTTATCATGTTCACTCTGAGTCCTTTTTTATTTTGCCCTAAGTCCATTGAATTAAATCAGGACAAAACTGAAACAATTGCTGGACCCAGTTATGTCCAGGGTGTAAATTTTCTTCTGTGCTGTCAATTAAAATGCAGTTCATCACTATCTTAATCTCAGACACTGAAGAGTGTATGCATGCATGCTCACACACACGCACACACATGCACACAGAAAACATGGTTCAAATACTAGTCAACATAAAGCAATTGGGATTTTCTTTTTGTATTATAAATTTGTACACCACCTAAAAAATGTACATCATAACAAAAATATCTTGGGCAATCAGATTAATGACTAGACATGTTGAGGCCAGAAAACATTAAACATTAAATTTTCAACAAAGAAGACAAATTGTTTTCCATGAAACAAATGCTGCGTCTGAATCTGTATGGCAATGCCATCACAGGATCCATATTTACTTCATCATTTTATGTGGTTCTTGCCCACATCAGCTCCATCACTGCAGAAACACTGAATTAATTGGGGATGTGGGGGGTGGGGGTTATAGCAAATGAGAGTATCTGGAGGAAAAAATGCCTGACAATTGGCCCCCAAACTGGTATGATATACTGGAAGTGAAAACTACCTGCAACCTTAGAGGATCAAACCATCCCCATACACCACTGGCAACAAGTCCCCTTGGTCAGAACTTGTTGCCTCTAACAATGGAGCTACTGGAAGCGTGTGAACAGGCTAGTCCTGCAGGACTGCTACCTCTCCAGCCCCTAAATTTTATATGAATGGGCTGGTCCTCCAGGACTGCTACCTCTCCAACCCCTGAATTATACTATGTGAGTGGGCTAGTCCTGCAGGACTGGTACCTCTCTGACCCCTGAATTTTGTTATGTGAATGGGCTGGTCCTGCAGGACTGCCACCTCTCCGACCCCTGAAGTAAATTACTGGTCACATAGATTTTTCAGTGTTAGCTCTGCGACCCCTGTATCTGATATGTAAATTGGACAGTCCTGCTGACCTATGGATCTGATTATGTAAACTGGATGGTCCTGTTAACCATTCACCCCTGAACCTGATACTGTACAAGTCCTGTAGACTTTGCAGTGACACCAATGCAGCACCCTGTCCTTGGCTATGTACATGAAAATGGGGCAGTCATGGAGACATTTTATTGGGACACCTATGAAACACCCTGACCTACATGAAAATGGGGCGGTCATGGAGACATTTTACTGGGACACCTATGAAGCACCCTGACCTTGGCTGTAGGTATACAAAAATGGGACAGTCATGCAGAGGTTCTGGTCTGTCACCCTGGGTTTACTCCTACAAATCTGTCAATGCAACTGTCCAGTAAACAAAGAATAATCTTAACTGTGGCCCCTGGGTTTAATCATACAAGTTGATGCAACTGTCCAGTAAACCAAGGACAATGCTAACTCTGTGGCCCCTGGGTTTAATCATACAATTTAATGCAACTGTCCAGTAAACAAAGAATAATCTTAACTGTGGCCCCTGGGTTTAATCATACAAGTTGATGCAACTGTCCAGTAAACCAAGGACAATGCTATGTGGCCCCTGGGTTTAATCATACAATTCAACTGTCCAGTAAACCAAGGACAATGCTATGTGGCCCCTGGGTTTAATCATACAATTCAACTGTCCAGTAAACTAAGGACAATGCTAACTCTGTGGCCCCTGGGTTTAATCATACAATTTAATTCAACTGTCCAGTAAACCAAGGACAATGCTAACTCTGTGGCCCCTGACTCTGGGCAAGTGAATCACCAACATCATCAACTTTAACAGCACACTCTTATTACTTTATGGCCCCATGCATCACAGGTAAATTCTAAACTATTCTAGGATGATACACTGCTTGACACTGTGACTGCTGAATCCATACATGGGTGAAGCAACCCAATTTCTTGCTAATGTAAAATATGAAGTAACAATATCCAGAAGTCCAAAATCTCCATTTTTAAACTCCTCAGTTACCCTTTGTTGTAAGCTATCTGTGCTTCTTTTGTTTTGAAATGATAGGTATGGGGTATGGCAGCAAACAACACAATAAAATGGCCATTTGCTTGGCTAGTGTGAGGCAAATGCGTGTGAAGTGTGCAGTTTCACAGGCCAGTCCCAAACCACTGAAAGCCACCCCTGGAAGGGCCGGCCATTGGAGGGAGCAAAGTGCACGCAAGTAAGCAAGGTGATGGTGAGATCAACATACTGGATATATAAAGACAGCAGAACCCATCTTTTACACATCAACCAGCCGAGTAATCGACAAGAAGCAATTCAAAAAAGAGGGGTGATCTTCAGTAAGAGTATGCAACATTTATTGACACAGAAACATTATTATTACTGATTGCTTTCGTACAGTGTGATTTGCTGCTCTTAAGCAGACTCACTGCACTCTTGTCATACGTGATTCAGAATGAGTGACTTTCTACAATGCAGTTTTAATAACCACTGAAATGGTGTACTTACACCACTGTACTAATTTTGTGTGAAATTCAGTTGTTTTCTGGCTTTAGTGATTAAGTTTTCAGTATGTAGCCTCCAGATCAGCCTAGTACTTAGATACACACCCAAAAACTTTGTATTCTGTTTGTAATTGAATAACTGACCATTCAGTTCTTGTTGAGGTCTGTCAGTAATAAGCCTTGTTGTTTCTGTGGACATTGAGCATCATGTTTACTTTTAGTTGAGGTAAGCTTTTTGGGTTTTCTCCATTATTAAAAAGCATTAATTGGTCTGTAGCTGGCAGTTGCTGATCTTGGTTTGCCATGCTTTAGAATCAGGATTATTATGGACTATTTCCAGATATTGGGAAGTTTCACTTTACCAAATTTTTTAGTAAAATGCATATAAAAACTTTTCTACTAACAGGCAAATGGTTCAGTATGTAACATGAGAGACCATCAATACCAACCGTTATAGTGCATTTGATGCAAAAGACTCCAAAGTCTCTAAAAACTTCAGCATAGTTTAAGGGGGAATTTAAATAATGACGCTGGTTTGGAATTGCATGCTGGTATTCTTCTTTTTGTTCCTCTTCCTTTTTATTATTATTATTGATCACTTTTTAAATTTGATAATACGTTGAGATTTGATGATAAACTATCTTCTGCAAACAAACACTTCTGCTTTATCTTGTATACTTGGAAAATCATTTTTTAATTTGATAGGATATGCTTGTAATTTATATCCATTTTTCATTTCTTTAACCTTTTCCATACTTTATACATGTCTTTGGATTCTGACAGTTCATTTCTACACAAACGAGTCCAGTAAGACTTTTTTTGCTTCCACTTGCATTGTATTTGAGCACTTTAGCAGTCGCAAAGTTTTCCTCTGTTGTATTCTTTAACCATTGAAGTTCTCCTTTTTCTGAGATACTGCATTCAACACTAATGACCACAGCTTGTGTGACCTGAGGTTGAAAATGGCGTCAGAGAAGCTGCACATGTCTGGGTCAGCATACCAACAGGTCAAACTGAATTCTGGGTCGTTGTAACACTCATTAATTTGGCATGTTGATGCACATTTTGTCACCTGTCATCCCATCAAATCTGATACACTGCCTGCATGTTTTGTCACCCCAGCACATTTTGTCACCAGGTACTGGTCGTGACAAATCATGCTGAAAGGTTCACTTGCTGTAAAATAATTACTTGTCACTCTTTCATCAGCACCACTATGACCTGTCTTCCCTCTTCTCTCAACATGCGTGTGTGATTGTGTGCGTGTGTGTGTATGAACATGTGAGTGCATGCTGTGTTTATTATCCTCACCTCAAGGTTATGATTGCAGTTGTATTTTTTTCTTACTGCTTATTTACTTGATTTTATTAAGTTTCTAGTCTAATCAAGTGAGTGAAACTGTATAGTATTTACTTACTTTTTTTCTTTTTTTTAACGTACTTTTTATTATTTGTCAAAAGCAGACAAGTGAATTTCCTTTTCCTGGATGACTAAAGTATTATGGTACTGTGTTAAACTGAAAGGATTCTGTGCTGTTGAGAGTAGCCTACAAGACGACTGCTGCCCATAGCTATGAGAGCTGTCAAACATGTGGACACTGACTTACGTTACTGCCTGGTTTGTGAATATCTTGTAGATATACTCTGATAGAAAAATTAGAATGTCTGCTATGGTATGAGGTTGAACGACTGACTCTGGGTGAAAATTGTAATGAATGTTTTTTTTCTCCGAATGTTTTATTGTGAAGTGCCTAGAATGGTCTCAGAATAATATGTGCCTAATGAGTTTTTGTTATTATTTTCCCACCTACTCTCAGCAGCCTTCTGGGCCAAGACAAGCTCATTTCAACCGTCATTTTTTCCGTGCTGCCATCTGCTCTAGCAACGCGTGAAAAAGTGATGGGGACTAGGCCAGACCTCCTACCGTTTCACCACCGTTTTGTTTTACTGCCTTTCTTAATCTGACAGCTGCAGTAATTACGCTGAACCTGTTCACCACAGACTCCTTTGCTGAACCCGTTCACCACAGACTCCTTTGCTGAACCTGTTCACCACAGACTCCTTTGCTGAACCTGTTCACCACAGACTCCTTTGCTGAACCTGTTCACCACAGACTCCTTTGCTGAACCTGTTCACCACAGACTCCTTTGCTGAACCTGTTCACCATGGACTGCTTAACCCATGCTTTGCTTTATTACGCTTTTACATCCAGTGATTTAACTTGGGTCATTTTAATTCAATCTGCACTTGCTGTGATTTTTTTTTTTTTTGGGGGGGGGGGGGGGGGGGTTCTATTTCATTATAATGGCTTGTGTTTCAGCTTGCTACCAGTGATTTTAGTGTATTATGTTTTAATGCTAGTGTATGTGTTTGTTTGATAGTGCTGGCCTGAATGAGCTGCTGGTATGTATGAATGACTGAGTGAAACTTTGTTTTATAATGTGTGTATATTTGTGCGTTATGTTGTCATTTTATTTTCAGCTAAAAGGCAAATTTTATGTTCTTCATAGACAGTAAATGCCTTGATACAACCATACTGGTTGACTGGGTGTAAAACACCAAATTACTTACTTACTGATAGACAATAAAAATTGTGTGTTCTGTAACTTTCAAGTTGGAAAGGGATAGTTTGGATCCCACCAGTGGAAAATCCTGACGGCTATAGCCGGGTCCATGATGCACTCTAGTGCATGGCCAGCCGTGGTTGATGTCTCCAGGACACGGTGGCTGTCGAAGCTCAGCCTCAGACGCTGGTGTCGAAAACCATGGCTGAGTGTCATGTGAACTGCAGAAAGCAACTGACCCATGACATGGGGAGATGTGGATGCAAAGTGGGTACTTGTCACCTGTGATTAAAAGCAAAAAAATAGTAATACCATCAGTGATACCAACATATTTGGAAGGGTTGTCCCTCCAACTGGTACAACATAATGTGGAATAGGTAGAAATCCATACCATAATACCAACATACTTGGAAGGGTTGTCCCTACAACTGGTACAACATAATGTGGAATAGGTAGAAATCCATACCATCAGTAATACCAACATACCTGGAAGGGTTGTCCCTACAATGGGTACAACATAATGTGGAATAGGTAGAAATCCATACCATCAGTAATACCAACATACCTGGAAGGGTTGTCCCTACAATGGGTACAACATAATGTGGAATAGGTAGAAATCCATACCATCAGTAATACCAACATACCTGGAAGGGTTGTCCCTACAATGGGTACAACATAATGTGGAATAGGTAGACATCCATACACTCTGACTCACCTGTTGGAGCAAACTGATCAGCTGTAAGCAAGCAAGAAACTTTCCCAATGCAAGTTTATACATAATACAAGCCAACTTTAGTAATCCATTGTGGAAATTACATGGTCTTCTTCACTTCCGGGCCGATTTCTGAGTAGGCGTTACATCAGGCTGTGTATAACAATAGAAGTTGAACCTAGAATTGTGAAGCAGTACAAATGCCACCATTGTTACAGTTGCAAAAATTACCAGGGAAAGGGGATGGAGGGTGGAAAAAAGGTGTCTTTGCGTCATTTTTTGGCTGACCAGAAGATCGTGAGTTTGTGGAAAAATTGCGTTTTGGGGCATCCTATAGCACGAGCAACAAGTTATTGCTTGTTGCCAGACACATTCTCACTACAGGTCTCCAAAAATGCCTTCAGATTTGGCAGTGTAAAATTTGCAAATTCACTGTCACCGCCTTCCATTGTGAAGTAAAAGCAGCCAAGGGACTTAAGCGATGCCGGGCAAAAGTCAAGGGAGTTAACAACCCTGCCTGAACCACCCAATAAAACGTCTTATATAATAAAACATTCATTAGACAGTACAACTGAATGATCTTTGCCTCTAAGTCACCACACAACTGGACTTTCTGTGCCCAAACTGTATCCCAGGAGATCCACTGTAAGTCTGCTGGAGGAAAACAGACAGCACTAAATGCAAAGTGAAAGTTGACTTTCCTTTACAGAACAGTTGAGGCATCCAGTCACCAAATCTTTCACTGGTCTGACAGTGACACGACACTATAGAACATTGTCGCTTGAACATGAATGATTATGCATAACAGTGATAATGAAGGTGTGATCAGTTAGGGTTGTGGGAGAGATTGTTGTAGCATTACTCCATCCTTCAAAACTAAGTCCTTCTCTGATATGTCACCAAGCTTTCACTGACAGGCTGCGGTTAGCCAATCAGCACATAAAGACAAGACACCTTCAGCCCACATTCTATTCAACCACCATGTAAAAGTAACCCACTTCGACCCAGACCAGCTGCTGCCTTTTCTCTACAAGATCCCATTCAAAGGGGATAATCCTGGTATACAACTTTAAATATCAATAATAAACACCAAATAAAAGTTTCAGCTCACTTTGCATTTTCCCAGTTTGCAAATACATTGTTCTTGTATGGCCAACATGTCTGAATTTTGTTCATTAAAAAATACAAGCATAATTTTTTTTAAACACTCCCAAATCAAAAATGTCCTCATCTAAATGCCAGGTTTTGTTAGGGTGCCCACAGTATAACTGACTCAGCAACATTTCCAGTCTGAATCTCCAAAGATAAAGCTCTGTGTGTTTGTTCGGGCGCCCTGGGTAAGCCCCTGTGCAAGATTTGCAGTTCAAATCGCGAAAGATGAAGCTCTGATGCTACTGCTAACAGTAGGGCTTTTGTTTATTTTCATGCATCTATCATGTGTCCATCTTGTAACTTTGAAAATTCACAGTGTCTCTCAAATCCCACCGAACTTTGAACAACGGACACTGGCGGAAGTAGTGCACCACAGCAGAAACGAGGCTACAAGTCTTGCAAGAATCCCATGCCTATTTGCATAAACTGGGATGCCAGTGTGGAGCCTGCAGTTACCATTCCCCAAAACCATGTCGAAGTGTGAAGAACTGGAGTATTGTAAGAGTCAGATAAAAGTATGCATGTGGTTGTCCCCTTGAACAGATGAATATAAACACTGTCATTGGTAATCACTATCTCTTCATTTGTACAAAGCTCAGTACAAGAGTATGCTCAGTGTTTGGGATGAAGCTTACAAATTACGTTATATTCAGTGTTTCTTGTTCAAACTCCATTGCTGGACTAGCCTACAGGGACCAAGTTCCAACTGTTTTCAGCAGTTACACCTCTGACATCATTTAATTTCTGTTACCACTCCAGCATGAAAAAGTGGAGAGAAACTTCTGAATGAGCAGTCACAATATTAACAGAACAGCATGCAGCGTACGAAGTCAGCATACGTGTGAGGTCGCAGGGTTCTGAAAAACAGCCAGAACATTCACTGCAATCTTCTGTTACCTGCAGAACGCAGCATCCTTCCTCAGGGTTATAGAAGAGGTTGTTGTAGCCATTCCTCACATCCTCCAGGTAAGAAGGCCGTGTGTTGCAGGTCTGCTTCCCCAGTGACGGTTTCTGCAGCTTAAAGCAGAAGTGCCACTTTCCCTGCGAGGGCTGGTGCCACACCAGCAGACAGCGATAGCCCACCAAGGTGTGGGGGTCTGTGTCAAAAGGACCTGCAGACAAAGGCCGAAACAGTCAATCTTCAACCAAGCCTTGGTCATTTGAGAAGCAACTTAGTCACCAGCTTGTAATGTCCTGCCAACCCAGCAGGTCACCTCACGATGACTGACTTAGTCACTGGCTTCTAACGTCCTGCCAACCCAGCAGGGTCACCTCACGATGACCAACTCAGTCACCGGCTTGTAACGTCCTGCCAACCCAGCAGGTTACCTCACAATGACCAAATTAGTCACCGGCTTGTAACATCCTGTCAACCCAGCAGGTCATCTCATGATGACCGACTTAGTCACTGGCTTGTAACGTCCTGCCAACCCAGCAGGATCACCTCACAATGACCAGACTCAGTCACATGCAAATAAATAATAATGATGAAATACCTATAAAGGATAAACAAACAGAGCCTGGCTTGCTGTGCAGAAATTCAAATATAAACTACATGTATGTTAACTCGAGCACAAAAGAACAATAACAATGACTACAAGCAAGTTAAATCACAAGAAACGGACAAAACCTACATTACACACATGATACACGAATGAGTTCATGTATACACATGCACACACACACACACAGAACATCATTCAATGGAAACAAACAGCGATGTCCAAATGTTCTGGTCATACCATGTGGAGTGCTTAGTGTTTTTGAGTCAGAAGAGGAGTGGGTTTGTCTTGATGGACAGTGCACATGAAGAAGGGCAGACAGATAAACAGGGGCTGTATCAGAGAAAAAGGAGTGACAAAAAGTTGATAACTTGTACTCGATACGTGCTTGTGTAGGCAGCCAGCGAAAAGATCTAAGCAGGAGCAAAATGTTCACCCCACACAGAACAAGATCGAGCAGCAAGGGTGACAGCTGGTGTTTCTGTCTGGTAGCAACTGTCTTAGACTTGGTCTTGACTGGTGAACAAAGCTGTCTTGCATATTACTTCTGATCTGTAAAATATATTTTCCAGATGTGTGTAGTGTTGTGTGATCTGCCAACATGTCACAATCAACAGATATATGTTTCATATGTAAAGGAAGGTTGTCAATAAAGAGACTAAAAAGAATAGGTCCCAAGACAGAGCCTTATGGTACACCAAACTTTACTGTGTCTTCAAAGGAGTAAGAGCCATGAAGACCCACTGCATTCTGTTATCAAGATATGATTTAAATAATGGTAGAGACAATGAGGTCTTAAGATAAATACTGAGCTTTTTCAATAGGTTATGATCAATGAGGTCAAAAGCCTTCTTTATGTCGAGGGATACTAAGCCAGACACCTCAGATTTATTCATCGTTGTTAGCCAAGAATTTGTAAGGTGTGCCAATGCAGTGTTGCAGGAGTAATTCTGTCTAAACCCAGACTGAAATGTATGAATAGCCATTTAAATGAATGTGCACATGCTTGTCTAGAAGCTTTGACAAAACAGACAAGTGATATTTGTCCATAATCAGCTGGATTTATTTTATCCCTAGATTTTGGAAGCAGAATCACTTTGGGGTTTTCAAGCTCAGATGGAAAAATGGTTTTATCAATGCATAAAATAAATATTTCCAGCCCTGAAATATATTTGCCTAGCTCCAAATCGGAAAGCTACGGGATTACAAATGGGTCTTGCCCTCTAGTTTTTTTGTTTGCAGATATCATACACAAGATTTGAAAACTCATATTTAGTCATTTGTGGTTCTATTAATAATCATGCTAAAGGCAGGAAATGATTATTGAAAACATCTGCAGTTAGCTTCTTTGGGATGTTGGTAGAAGCAGAATGACATCCTTTCATAACCACAGCGAGATAATCAGCATGTATGACTCTGCAGTAGGCCTACCAACAAAAATAAAAAATACTGCGGTTTACCAAACACAGAAAAAGCTAAAATAATGCAATTTTAATGGGACAACACAAGACATGCACATTTATTGGACACACACTATTTTCCAGTGAAGAGACTGACAGGTAAATAACAATAAATGAAAAATTAAAGTTGTAACCATTGCTGTTACCGTTTGCTTGGAGTTGAGTTGCCTGCTGTGCAAAAGGGGCTTCAGTTGAGAAAACTGATCCAGATGAATAGACTGAGGGATCTGTCTAGACTGGGGGACCCATGCAAAACCACAGATGGCAGACACTCACTGGCATGGAAGGACCCCCTGTACAGGTCATTTGGAAGGTATGCAGGCAATCTGGGGCCAGGTTAGATAACTGCTTTGCATGTTTTACAAAAATGACCCATATACTTTTTTTCGGTGCTTTTGTGTATGCTACATGCAGTTTTCAAAAAGCATGGACCATTATAGCAGCATCCTGAAATGATCCTGTGCAGTTGTTTGGACATTAAAACCAAGAATTAACCATAAAAACAAGCAAGCGATTAAGTGATTAACATACTGTAAAAACTAACACACAAACATTCACATCAACACACACTTACACATGTAAATCCCAGGGCAGTATCCAAGCTTTATTGCACTGATATAAGTGCCCTGGTTGACTGGGTGTCAAAAACAAGTTTCCTTCTTTCCTTCATCCAACCTTTAGGTTGAACACAGGCCACAAGACTGGGGCCAGGGCAGTACTTGACCTTAAAGCCTGTTCTTAATTGGGTGAAGTGTTTGTTCACTGAACATGCTTCGGACAGTTTGACAAACTATGATTCGTTTCTTAATTGAACTTTCAGTTTGCCGAACATGGTTCAGATAGTTTGATGAACTATCCTTTGTTCTTAACTGGCTTATAATAAGATGCAAGCTTCAGCCCACACCTGTGGCAGAAGTGCAGCAGACAGCATGACCAGTCCAAAATGTAGGCTAAAGTCAAGTCCAGTCAGTCTACTTTAATCATCCCTCAGAGGGTAATTCAACTAACTACTATATCATTTTGAGTCCTGGAGACAAGGCTGTGCCTCCCACAAGTCAACAACAACAAAAAAGCCATCCGAAGCGAGTGAAGTACCTAGCAACACCGTCATCCATTTTTATTTCTTCCTCATCCACAGGAGAGCTCTCTGCTCTCAGCCATTCAGACACAACGTTCATCAAATTGGGTGAATATTCCCAGAACATGTTGAGCGAAGAATTTTGGACCCCAAACATAGCTTCATCACAGTTCAGTGAATACCCCAAACTATATTCATGAAGCAAAAGTTTGCCCAATTAAGAACCTGCTATGTTCGCAAACAAATGTTTGCCCAATTAAGAATAGGCTTAAGGCTGAACACAGGCTACAAGACTGAGGGTCAGGGCAGTATCTGACCTTCAGGTTGAACATAGACCACCAGACTGGGGGCAGGCTATTTCTGACCTTTAGGCTGAACACAGCACAGGCTACAAGACTGTGGGCAGGACAGTATCTGACCTTTGGGTTGAACACAGGCTACAAGACTGGGGCCAGGACAGTATCTGACCTTTGGGTTGAACACAGGCTAAAAGATTGGGGGCAGGACAGTATCTAACCTTTAGGTTGAACACAGGCTACTAGACTGGGGCCAGGGCAGTGTCTGAGCTTTGGGTTGAACACAGGCTACAAGACTGGGGCAGGGCAGTATCTGACCTTTAGGTTGAATACAGGCTACTAGACTGGGGCCAGGCCAGGGCAGTATCTGACCTTTAGGTTGAACACAGGCTACAAGACTGGGGCAGGGCAGTATCTGACATTAGGTTGAACACAGGCTACTACACTGGGGCCAGGCCAGGGCAGTATCTGACTTTAGGTTGAACACAGGCTACAAGACTGGGGGCAGGGCAGTATGTGAGCTTTAGGTTGAACTCAAGACACTAGACTGGGGTCAGGGCAGTATCTGACCTTTAGGTTGAACCCGGGCCACAAGACTGGGGGCCAGGACATACAGGGCCCGGATACAGCGCGCACGCAGCCCGTGGTTCCTCTCCATGGCCTGGGGTTTCAGGTCTGTGGGGAGCTCTTTGTCTTTGTTGTAAAATCTGCAGAGAGTCATGTGCAACGCTTGAAGAAAGCTTAACTGATCTGCACATGAGTTTGTGTACAATCATAAATGCATGCATGTAGCATGTGTATGTGTATTGTGCATGTGTGTGTGGCTGCATGCGACATCGTTTCTGTGTGCGTATGCGTGTGCATGTGTTTTTATATAAATACAGTACTGATTTGATGTAAGTGTACACACATACAGGAACCATGTGAAAATCCCCCCACCCTGTCCCCTTCTGCCCCTCCTCCCACCATCCCATTTCCAGTTTCAGAAGTGAAAGGGTCATATTATGCACCTGCTTAAAAAAATACATTATGCAAAACAGCATGTCTCTCTCTCTCTCTCTCTCTCTCTCTCTCTCACACACACACACACTCACACCCAGACTGTGTGTGATTGATCTGTTGCAGCAAACTTGTTGGATGTATGTGATACACACACACACACACACACCAAACTAAGAAACAAACAACAGATCACATGTACATATGCCTAAATAAGAGACAAAAGCTCACATGTGCCTATAATATGGCACACAATTTAAACAAAGCATGCATGCTGTCAAAACTGTGCAGCTATACCCAGAGCAAAATACTGAAATACATCACCTTGGTGCATATTGCACTGTTAAATATTATATAATTATTACTCCAATATTAAGCCTGTTCTTAACTGGTCAAACTAATAGTTCACCAAACATACTTTGGACAGTTTGACAACTATGCTTCGTTTCTTAACTGAGCTGGAGCAAACTTTTGGTTCACTGAACATGGTTCAGACAGTTTGACAAACTATGCTTCATTTCTTAACTGAGCTGGAGCAAACTTTTGGTTCACTGAACATGGTTCAGACAGTTTGACAAACTATACTTCATTTCCTAACTGAGCTGGAGCAAACTTTTGGTTCACTGAACATGGCTGAGACAGTTTGACAAACTATGCTTCATTTCCTAACTGAGCTGGAGCAAACTTTTGGTTCACTGAACATGGTTCAGACAGTTTGACAAACTATGCTTCATTTCCTAACTGAGCTGGAGCAAACTTTTGGTTCACTGAACATGGTTCAGACAGTTTGACAAACTATGCTTCATTTCCTAACTGAGCTGGAGCAAACTTTTGGTTCACTGAACATGGTTGAGACAGTTTGACAAACTATGCTTCATTTCCTGACTGGCTGTGAGATGCCAGCTCTGGGCTGAACTTGTGGTAGAGGTGCAAAAAGACAGCCTGATCCCAAATGCAGGCTAAAGTCAAGTCAGTATACTTTAATCATCCCTCACAAGGCAATTCAACTAACTACTATATCATTCTGGGTCCCAGAGATAAGGCTATGCCTCCCACAAGTCAACAAATAGGTCAATTCTCTCCGAAGTGAGTCAGCTATCTCAACACCATCATGCATTCTCCTTTCTAGGCCTGTCTTCCTCAACCGCAGGAAAGCTCTCTGTGCTCTCAACCAATGAGGGAAGGTTTGCCGAACTGGGATACTGTTCCCAAAGCATGTCGTACGAAGTGTTTTGGACCATGGACGTAGCTTTGTCACCATTTGTTGAACTGCCCAAAGCAGGTTCATGAAGTAAAATTTAGCCCAATTAAGAACAAATTAAGTGCGCCAAACCTTTATTTTGGTTCACCGAACATCCCAAACTAGGTTTGCAAAGTAAACATTTGTCCAATTAAGAAGTGCCTTAGGGATTAACTTCAGTCAAACTGGCTGGGATGGAAATTCTGTAGATGCCACACTGGTGACATTTTTGTTGAATCCTAGAGACTATACACACTCCTTGGCACACCTTAATAAGTTCCTTCTTTTCTTCTTTTTTTGTAACTGGACTCTAATCCAGATTTCAAGCAATCTTTTCTTTCTTGCTTGCTTCTAGTTTTAGGTACTTCCACAGTTCTGGTAGGCAGGTACATCACATACAAATTTGGCTGTGTGTCAACCACACTGACAGTATCATTACTATCAAGGAGACACTACCCAGCATTTATTTCCTGTGCCAAGAAGAAACTTTCCGCTCCCTCCCTCCTTACACACACACACACAAACACAACCCCCAAAAGCAATTCCCACTTTATGATCACATGTATTACCTCTTATACATATTTCTCCAGAACTGATATTTCTTTGTGGTTTCATATGAGTCTCTACACAGAAGGGCAAACTTTTGGACGTGTTCCGGGTGAACGTAGCCGGACAGAAGGTACCACAGATCCACTGGGTACACCAGTCCCGTCTTGTCCTCCTGGCTGCTGGACTGCGTCCTCTTACTGTGTCGTCGACACTGCGTGGCAGCAGACGGATCCTTTTCAGCTAGTCAAGAAAGTGAAAAAATGTCTTTGCCATAAAACTGTAATTTCATTTTGTTGGTTACTTGCATAATTAAATTTCTAGGACACCACCAAAGTTATGACTTTAGCTTTGAAGAGGCTTGGGACAAAAGGAAACTAAATGTAACTGAACACAGAAAGTAATAAGGCAGGATTCGTGTTGGTAGTCAACACATGCACAGCTGTATTTTGACCTCCCTGCTTCAGCTAAAGAGAGCACTGCTGATACTTTGGATTCTCTGCAGAAGGGATGGCCATTTCCTCACCCATGCTTCCCAACACCACAATTCCCAGTTCAAACTTTTTTCTTTACAAAAGCCAAACTGATTATGACAAGCAATCACAGAATGTAAGAGGAGGTTTGTTGCCTTGCACAGTAAGAAATCCCCCTTTCTGTGCATACAAACTGTAGGTCACTGTTATTGTCTGCAAACTACACTTCTGCAGTGCTGTCAACTAGTTTTACCTCGATTTGTTTTCATTTTTACTTGGAGTCAACTCTTTTAATAGTTGTTGCTGATCGCTTTTATATAAAGCTGTTTATTCTCCACTCACCAGCACACTCACTGTGCTTGCATGTGATTCTACATAAGTGAATAGCTTTTTATAGCACATTTTTGAATATCCACGGAAGTGGTGTACTTACTGCGCTGGCATGACTGGTGCTACATACTGCTGCCATCTGGGGGCATTCTGTGTACACCATACTATTGTCCCATGTCACTTCATGCAAAGCCATGCACGTAAGGTGCATGAGCTGTAACCTGCCACCTGCACTTTTGGCGGAATGACCGGGGTCTTTTATGTGCTGCTGCAGTAACACGGGGGGTGGGGGGGGGGTGGGGTGGGGGTGGAACGGATAACGAAATGAGTCAGCACAGAGTTTTGACTCTGGAGAAGAAAACTGTCACACCGCTCCTGCAGGAATTTGAACCTGCGACCTTTTGATCACAAGCCTGGTGCTCTAACCACTGAGTTATTCCCGCTCCTCAGCAGTATAGTTTCATGGATGAAATGGTGACGCTTTACTTGTATTCATTTCCCAATGAAGCCTCAAACAGTCAAAGCAGCCAAAGCTTCATAACAGTAAAATCAGTTGTTTTACTTGTATTCATTTCCCGATGAAGCCTCAAACAGTCAAAGCAGCCAAAGCTTCATAACAGTAAAATCATTATATGACCTTTTGACAAGCCTTAAGTTTTTTCTCTGCTTATATATATGAGCCTTATATATATGAGCCTTATATATATGAGCCTTATATATATAAGCCTGTGCCAAAAGGTGCTCCCAGCAACACCTCCTCTATTTGTGGACTTGCACTGATCCTCATGGTTAATTATTTCATTTTCACTGTTCACCTTACCTTACAGAGGAGACTCTGAAGAGGAACGAAAGCAGTTATGAACAAGCTGAATATCAAAGAACACACCAAAAAGATGAAAGACGTCACTTTTTTGCACACAAAATGGCCTCCAAAAAAATGGGACACTTCGGCATGGTCGGCTGATATCATTTGTCCCGACGCTGAACTTGCCTAGGTCTAATAATGTGCCTGGTCCCCCCCCCCACCCCCCCCATAACAGTAATCATGATTCTTCTTGAACAACACAGTCTGCAAAATGAAGGTCACGCTGAGATGCCATCCCTTCCAGTGTCAACACTGTCTTTATGCCTGTGCCATGGAAAATCTGTCATTGTAATGTTGTTGCCACTCATTTCTCTTCTGTTGCTTAATGGCTGGTGGCTTGATGGTTTTCTCAGCCATTTCAAACATTTCTTTGTTTGAAGCAGATCCCGGTGATTCAGTTGACGATGGGCGAGAAACAAATGACTGTATGCTTCGTTGCGCCATACTGATGCAGTCAGACCTTGAATGAAAGTGGAGGTGGAGAAATCGTGCAGGAAAGCTGATTTATTTAAACAGAAATGGAATGGTCTGGTATCTTGCACTCAGCCTCTGGGACCTGTCCATTCTGGGGGTGGGGTGGGGGGTGGGGTTGCAGGAAGGCACTGGCAATGAAAGTTTCTATCTGTTAGTTTTTGCTTTTAGTTCTAACCCTTGATGCACACGGCATCTAGTGTGACAGTGAGTGTTCAGTTTTGTTCGCTGATCAACACTGGAAGTGATCTTGTTTAGTCGGAGCTTCCATTTGCTTCTGGCCTCAGGGTACAGAGTATCTCCAGCAAGTCATATAAAGCGCTCAGTTTCAGCTGATATGTGGTACCAGTACAAAGGGAGCACTTACTGGTAAAAAACGGCATATGCCAGTCTAGCAGAGGCTTTGAAACATGCAGATTTCCCTCTGTATTTATGGCTACAGTAACTGGGACAACATAGACGGAGACACAGGTTTACGCAGAATCTGATGGTTTTTGATCAGGAAAAACAACAACTGAGGTATAAGAGAAAAACTGATGCCTGATCAAGCTGGTTATTACGCTTTTGCTACAGATTTGCTCCAACAAGTATGGAGTTGATGGCCAAGCTGTTTGGACCAATGCCACTCACCTAAATCCTCCTCTGCCTCCTCATCCTCCCTGTTGTCAGCAGTGGGAATGTCAAAGTCATCCAGATCTTTGTCGAACCAGTTCACTTCTTCATCTTCCTCCATCATCCGGCTGCCTGGACCTGTCACTCCACTCAACTTCATCACTGAAACACAATAGTACACACCAACCCATAACTTCATCATTGAAACAATGGTACCCACCAACCCTAAGTGTCTTCACTCAAACAATGGTAAACACCAACCCTCAGTGTCTTCACTCAAACAATGGCACATAATAGTACACACCAACCCTTAACTTCATCGCTGAAACAATGGTACACACCAACCCTCAGCATCTTAACTGAAACAATGGTACACACCAACCCTCAGCGTCTTCACTGAAACAATGGTACACACCAACCCTCAGCGTCTTAACTGAAACAATGGTAAACACCAACCCTCAGCATCTTCACTAAAACACCAGTACACAATAACCCTCAGTGTTTTCACTGAAACAATGGTACACATCATCCTTCCACTTTTTCTCTGAAACAATGGTATATAATATACTACTCACTAGCAAACCTGAAGTCCTTCATTGAAACAATGGTAATACAGCGAACCTCAACTTTTTTTACTGAAACAATGGTAATACAGGAAACCTAAACGTTTCACTGAAACAGTGGTGAACAGGAAACCTCAACTTCTTTACTGAAACAATGGTATACAGAAAACCTCAAATTCTTCACTAAAAAAATAGGATACAGCAAAACACTAATTCTAACCGGCAGACACTAACACTGTAACAGCAAACCTCAACTTCTTCACTGAAACAATTGTCTGCAACAGCAAACCTCAACTTCTTCACTGAAACAATTGTATGCAGCAAATCATCTTGTCTACTTTGTGTTTGAGGCAGGTGTGGTGGCACTTTCGTTCACTTCTCAAAAAAGGAGCACTTACCTTCTATTGTTCTAATGGTGCTGTTGGCTGCCCCATTCCTGATTCTCTGGTTCAGATATCAACACTTACCTTCTTTAATGGTGCTGTTGGCTGCCCCTTTCCTGATTCTGTAGTTCAGATATCATAATCAACACTTACCTTCTTTAATGGTGCTGTTGGCTGCCCCTTTCCTGATTCTGTAGTTCAGATATCAACACTTACCTTCTTTAATGGTGCTGTTGGCCGCCCCTTTCCTGATTCTGTAGTTCAGATACCAACACTTACCTTCTTTAATGGTGCTGTTGGCTGCCCCTTTCTTGATTCGAGCACAGTGAGCTGGACGAGCTGAATCCGCAAAATCGTAAACCGTCAAGTCTAGATCAGAAACCAATTTGAAAGCAGAGAGTGATTAGGCTGCCACAGATTAATACTAATAATACTGGTGAGAAAGCCCACCCACACAAATGGAAATGAAAACTGAAATGCATAATTCACTAGATGCAGAACTTTCTTGTGTAATATTAATTATTACTGTTGAAAATGGCCTGCAAACATCACAATCTCAGCCAGTGCCAAGTTTCAGGTACTGTCAGTGTCAGTATGTGTCATTTGTTAGCCAGAAATCTTAAGTTATCGAACTATTCAAATCAGCTCTTGCATGTTGACTGCTTCAAGTGCTTGAAGGTTTGAGATAAACTGGCTGCTGTTGACAACAATGACATGCTTCATTAGCGTGAATATAAAACTTGTAACCGCATTTGTTGTAATCAAAATTATGATTGTGGACTAA
Source organism: Alviniconcha strummeri (assembly GCA_963584105.1). NCBI lineage: Eukaryota > Metazoa > Mollusca > Gastropoda > Provannidae > Alviniconcha > Alviniconcha strummeri. Next base: position 339,538 of record OY757548.1, read on the forward strand.
GAACATTCTCACACCCATCAAGGGAACTGGGCTTTCTCACAATTTTTGTACAGAACTGTTGCCCTCTTCATGACCCAGTAGGAAGGTTTGTTTATGTTGCTACTGCTAGGGGTGTTGTAACTTCAAAAAAGTCCCCCTGTACATCACTGCAGAGTGGTGGTGCCAAAATATACCAGTTCCCCCCCCCCTTTGGGATGGACCAATTCATTATGATTTTATCCTGGGGCCCTGTCGAGGTTTAGTTTAAGAAACAAAAACGCCACCACAGCCAAGAAAGCAACTGTCACTGGACTGGGCAAAATATAAATATCTTTGGTACACCCCTAACAGTTCCCCAAACAAGAATTGTGACACGAGAACTGGCCTACATTCCACTGCATGAGATACATTTCAAACACAATTGTTTTCCCTCCATTGCCAAGATGCAGGCACGATGCTATTCCTGGGAAATGGATAGACTGACTCTGACTTTGTTTGGGCTTGACCGTGAGCAAGAAGTAGCAATAAAAGAACCATTTGAAGCATGTGGATGGGATTATGTTCATGAAATTTCTCTTCTTTCCTGAATTTCATTGAGACATTTCTCACCAGGAACAGTTTTGTCCAGCCATTTTTCTCCACAGACCATACCACTGTGTTAAGCCAGAGACCAAAATGCAGGGTGATACTGATAGCTGTGCCAGTGCCATCAATGTAACTGCAGGTGTTGATGTGGGCCATTCAGGTCAAGGAAATGAGGCCTCTGATCTGAACTGGATGGTTAGAGACAGGAATGCATCTTTTGTTTTTATTCCCCATGTGTAACCTGTGTTAGGCAGCAGTGGTAGGGCCATGGGCATGATGTTCACAAGAGAAATAGATGATTTCCGGAAATAGTGGCGAAGATAATTTGACAGTGTTTTCTTATTCTGGGAGAGTGAAGTCCCCTGAATGGAGGTGGCAGCGGAGAAGAGCTGATCTGCAACACTTTGAGATCTTCAGGCACGGACCTATTATAATTTATACTAGACTACCAGCTAGGGGAACCTACTATCTGATCTGCACGTTCCCCATAAGCAGTGTTTGATTGGCATTTCTGATGCCTTTTCTGCCTTTTGTTTACAGGTATCCGTCATCTTCCCCACATGCTCACTGTACCCCCAACAAAAGCGTGCCCACTCTGTGCTACACCCGCAGGCATGGACCTATAAATATATACAGGTCCATGCTTGAAGGCTCTTACCGAGTGCAGTCCCCTGGATTTCTGAAGATCATCTATTCTGGGATCAGGAAGAAACTGTATTAGTGTACAGGATTTTTGTGTGTGTATGATGAACATGCATAGAGCATGGCGGCATCCTTTATATGTTTGTAAAAAGGAGACTGTGATGTGTCAAGACCACATTGATGGAACTGTTGTGCATGTGCTTAGACTTTAGAGAGATTATGCCATGTCCTAAAAATAGTAAAATTAGTTAGATGGCTCTATCCAAATCCACCTGATACTCCATACCTCAGACACAAGTGGCGTTAAAAGTAGGCGATGTTTTCCACTTCTGTTATTGTGTTTGCATCTTTTGCACATACCATGAAGTTGTGATGAACATGCATGTCTTGAAGAACACATGTGTTGCTATTGATACATAACTGACGTGCAGCAGCTCCACCCTTTTTCTCTTCCATTCAAATCTGTTTTCCTTATTTTGCATGTAACATCACTGTCTTGTGGTCTACTGAATACTGTGTTCATTAGATGCAGTGCAAGTAATATACTAATAAGTGACTTCAGTGCCAAATTTTGGACTTTGTTAATGTTAATTGTTATACCCTCTCTCACTAGTCTCAGCCTTCCCTTTATGGCAAACATGAAGTAGTCCTACACAGCAAGTTACACAAATTTACAGTTTAGTAAAATCGGTGAAAAGTAAATCACAAATTATGGAATTTCACGAAATCCCTTAAATATTTAGGAAATTCATGCAATCCCTGAGTGAAACATTAATTTCGTCAATTTACTGGAATTATCAGTGATTTTGTGAATTCCCTAGCCTACGAATTTATTGTAACATACAATTATCGTTCTTTTCTTGACTCACCATACCGTCCGTCACTTGTGGCAATGCGACATTGACCACATCGACCAAATTTAGTAACATACGCATGAACGCAAAAGTGATTACGTCAACACTTTCTCTTAAACAGAAAATCATTTATCATACCATTTGGGATGCCGTTGTCCTGCCGGCGTTTGCCCCGTCTCCCAGCCATTCTGCCCCACCTCCACCACACACAACGTGTCCAACAACACTAGTATTAACGCCTCTCGCCGTGTCATAGTATTTCACCTGACAAACAGATGAAATTCAACGGAAAATGAATTAAGATGGAAACCGGCGTACATGCTCATGTTGATGTTTGGTCCTCACAGACCCGAGAGTTATCGTTCCTGACTAAAAGCATTGTGGGTATGACACACTTTCTGTCATGGAAAATGGCTCCCATCAGAGAGGCTTGGCCAGCGAAAGGCCGGTTTACAATGACATTATTACTTTTTGATTGGGACATACCGGGTACCAAATGAAACGGAAGAAAGAGACGGTGTTTGTGGATGAGAGACAAAGTCATAGATCGGTTGGCATTCACTACTTAGCGTTGATTGTACTGTGACGGCCGCCACATTGTGTTTAGACGTAAAGTTCCAACAAAAAAATATTTTTGATAGATTGGTGTTTGACGAAAAAATCTGCCAAAATGATGTGTGATGTGATGCCGACGATTTCGGAGGATGGCTCCAACGACAGGGAGTCACAGGGCTCTGGCGATGAGTCTAATTTCGAGCAGTTGATGGTCAACATGCTGGATGAACGAGACAAACTGATGGAAACTCTTCGAGAGACCCAAGAGGCTTTGGCAGGAACTCAAGCCAAACTTCAGGAAGTGGAGAAGGACAGAAATAATTTGCAAAAGCAGATGTCAGCCACGACCCCTCAGGTAAGTGTCACTGTTTCAGATCGTGTAGTGCATGTCTTGGGGTACCGTGAATGCGGGCAGTCTATCAAAAATAGCACTGGGGGACGCCATTTTGTATACATTATGAAGCTTCCAGCGAATTTCGGGGTGCTCCCTGTGCGTCGATTGACGCATTAAACTATGCTTTTTTTGTTTCGGTGGCATCCGATTGTCGTGCATGCATTTTTTTGATGTTTGAGAAACTGGAAGCGCCCATTGCTCTGCAAAGTCGTCTGCTTCCTTAGGTGTGATGTCATAGGAACCTCGTTTTCAGTTTAGCTGAACATCAATAATGTCCTTACACTCTTGGAGTTGGTTAGCGGTTCCACCTCATGTTTCTGATTCAGACTGATGGTCGATCCGAATATGAGTAAGAGTTTGGTCATCAGTGCATTGATTCTAGTGGCTCTCCGTATTACAACAGTCACTTTGTCGCTCAAACAAATATTTGGATCGTGCAAGTCTTTGACTAAGCCATCGGGGTTCTAAGCGTCCAGGCAGGAAACAAGGGGGCGGGGACCCGGCACTGACGGAGACATCGGAGAGAACTCTTTTGGCCCACAGTCATCGGACATGGGTTTGGTTTGTAGGTTATGAGGAGTTTTTTTTTAATAAAAAGAAAGTACTGTGATGTTGTAACCAGGAATTGTGTTACAGCAAGGCAAGGGAAAAGATACTGAAAATAGTACATACTGTGCACAACCAACCTACAACAGTGTAAATGAGCAAGTAAACAGAATTATGTTGATCACTTTCTTGAAATAATAATAGACTTGCTGCTAAAGCACTTGAAATGAATTCAGTTTTGACATTCTTTGTAAAGAGAGGTATATATATATATATATTTTAATCATGCATGACCAGTACTACAGCGGACACCCCCAGTTATAGGTGCCAGAATAATTGACATGTTGATTGTGGGCCCTTAAATGAAAGAAAGAAGAAGAGTAAATGAGAGTGCGTGTACAGAAGGGCCAGAACTAGATTTAACTGCCCCAGAGAGTAACACTAGTTTTGATGATCTAGATCTAGTACACTGTGCTTTTACAGCTAGTGGGTAAACAATACCCTTTAAAAGCTGTTTAAAAGCACATTAAAAAGGAAAATTAGAAATTAAGAAGAAAAAATCTCCTTGGGAGCATAACCTGTAAGGCCCTTTCCAGGTTGGGTTAAATTCTTTATGATAGGTGCAATCAGTCATATAGGAAGCCCCTGAAAACAGGGACATATCACAACAGCAAAAGAATTAAACTTGGAAAACAAAAGACCAGCGAAAGAATTAAACATGGAAAGATCCAGTTTTGTTTTTTGATTGCCAGCCACACCGGTTTTGTGCAAAGAGAGATCAGTAGTTCAGTGGTGATAATGACCATAGAGCATTAATTTCTTAGGCCATAACCATCAAAAAAAGACCACTAATAGTGTGGCATTTTTTACAAATATAAAATTATAGAATTTCACTGTTATTGAGCTTGCAGTCATGTGTAGCTGAAAGTCTGGATGATGCAAAACAAGTTACAACAGGACAGTGGAAAAACTGAAGCACTGCTCATTGATCCTCAAAACTCACCAAACCTTCCACTTTCAATCATAATCAGTGAAAGTGAAATTCAGTTCTCAAAGTCAGTCCAGAACCTAGGCATGATTTTTGTTGACAAACTCTCGAAACAACAAGTTAGTAAAGTGTGACAGTCTACCTACCTGGAGTTGCGTAGAATTAGCTCAGTTAGACATGTCCTCACAACTGAGGCTACCACAACCCTTGTCACATCCCTGGTATTGTCACATCTTGACTCCTGTACACGGCTGTAGTGTAACTCTCTTTTGTCAGGAATGCCCCAACAGCTCATCGAAAAACTTCAAAAGGTTCAAAATCGTTCTGCCACTCATTTTTAAGACCTCTAATTTGTATAAATGCACTCATACTTCACCTCTCTTCACAACGCCTCATTGGCTTCCAGTAGCTCAAAGAATTGAATATAAAGTCTCTTTCATGTGCTATGATGTAGTCTCAGAAACTGCCCCCACCTTACTTGTCTGACCTGCTTCACCTGTACATCCCATCCCATTCATTGCATTCCTTGTCTGACACCCACACTTTTGGGATTCCAAAATGAAAAAAGTTCCAAGGGCAACACACTTTTTCCCACCTGGGCCCTTTCACATAGAATAAACCTGCAACAAAATCCCAGTTCAAAACTCAACTCAAAACCACACTGTTCCTCTCACAGTCGCAGCCCATGGACCAAACTCCTAAATTTCATTGTTTCTGCTGCCAGTCATACCCCAACCCCCCAACCTTACCACCATTTCCTGTTGACTTGCCTGTATCGATGCATACATGCTGCATGCATGCCTGTTTTCATGTGCGTGTGTGTGTGTGCATGCAGTATTGTGTGTGTGCATGTGCTGTGAAGTAAGCAAATTTGTATTTTTCTTAGATTTTTGTTTTATGTTGTAGTAACTAGTATGTTGTCACTATTCTTACTTGTGTATGCACCTTGGACTGTTAAAATATTTTAGTAGGTAGGGCACTTACAAATTTCCATTATTATTATTGTAACACACACACACACTCACACACAGAGTATTCATGCATATGTAGCAAAGCAGACAATGACATTTTTGGGAGGAAAAATCATCCTAGATGTTCATGTTGAAAATACACACAGGCCAGATTTCTAAGGCTTCCACCAGAGTTCTGTCAGTTGGTATGCCAGTCTGAGTCACTTCTCAGTCTTCTGGCATTATTTTAAAGGAGGTGACTTAACATTTACACCATATGATGCAGCTGTCCAGAAAATCAGTCATGACTTGTACACAGGGCTCACAGGTACTGAAATTGGCCAGAATGAGATGCATGTCTGGTTCTCCTGAACCTCATTTCAACAAGCCATTTTGATAATTCTGGATCACAACCATGTATATAAAATATATAATAAAATATGACTATATGACGAAAGGAGTGCAAGAAAAGAAGACAGAGGTACTAAAAAATAAAGTTGACAGGATGTGAGTCAGTAACACATTTTTTGAATGAACAGGTGTGAAGTCACCCACCAGTGATAGGAGAAGGCAGTGCTGCTCTTCATTCCCAAGAAATTTGACCTTCAGTGTGATTTGTGACAATATGTTGAACATTACACACAACAACAAGCCCACATCACTGTGCTGCTAATCATGCAGTTAACTGCAAAATACCAACTGAACTTAAAAGATGTGAACCACATGAATATTACCAAGTGAACTGTTGTTCTGTGTCACACAGAACAGCATGCTAATTTGCTATGCATGATTTGTTGCAATGGATAACGTTCAACATACAGCCAATCTTGAACATTTTTAAATGAATAAAAAGCAAAACATTTGTAACATGAACAGTTATTCTTTAATAGAACAATATGTGATGAGGAAGATTTGATGATTTTTTTCCTCTCATTTAAGCTTTCTTGAGACAAACACTTGAAACAGCAAATAATATAACAAATATGTCGGACATTACTATCTTTTTAAAATAGTAATGTCTGGCATATTTGACATTAATGACACAACTTGGTACTTTGTTTTTCATAACAAAAGAAGTAATACTTTTTTATTTAACAAACAAGTAACTTAGTGAGTGTTTTGTAAGACACAATGTAGCCAGGAAGAGTGAGTGCAACTTTTGCTGCTTTTGGGTGCCACAGGAAAACACCTAACCTGTCATCCATGCATTTCTTGGTCATGTTGACTCAGGTGCCTAGGACAAAAATAGTTGAATAGTTAACTTCAAACTGAATGAATTAGTTAAAAAAATCATAATATTATTGAAAAATCATAACCTATTGAATAATGCTAATAAGATCGACACCTTCCATGTTTAGAACTCTGGAAGGCAGACAGGCGTGGTCAAACATGATTATTTCCACAGCTTGTGTTGTAATCATAATGTTCAAGACCTAACCTGATGACTTTAGCTTCTGGAAATTGTCTACCATGTTTGGTGATCTGTTTGCAGACGTAGTTTGTAGATAAAACGAATTCTGTTAAGTGCAAGCAAAAAAATGTAAAGAATACGATCAGAATATATATAATACTGATTGTAACCATTCTGCTGTCGAACGTTATGATTTCAACATGCACCCATGTTGTAAGAAACTCAGTGAATTTTTTTTTACAAAAGTATCTGAACAAATGTCAGATCAACAGCATAACTTCTAAAACCTCACCAATTCCACAGCAAGGCTATTGTTTTTTCAGTTGTACAAAGTTTTCAGTTTGACGTTACAAAACATCTAACGTTTGACAGAGCAAACTTTTGTGAGCAATTTATCAGAAATACAACAATCATGAATGCTGATCTTGTACTACCCGTATAAAATGATGTTTTCTGCATACTAATCAGTCATTATTACTCCATATGATTGCAATTTGTTCATAAGCAATGTGACAAAGATCACAGTACATTAGTGTCTGTTTTTGGTGGTAAGATTTCAATAATTGTTTTGGCATGCTATGACTGTTATATATTATTAAATTTAAAACCACCTGAAGTCTGGTTGCTAAAATTATTTGCAGCAAATATTTATTCATCCTTGCACAAATTCAACTCACACTTAAAAAACCCTGAAACAAAACAACAACAATGGTTTTCAGCATTCTTTTATTTTCAGCTGAAGTGCATAACCCCATGCATGAGCACGTTGCTGTAAATGCTGAACAAGGCTGAAACCATTATTTAAAGAAATGCACTGTTGGATGCAATGCATATCAGAGGACACAATGGAGTATGCGACACTGGACAGTCAGTATGTGACTTAGATAAGTACTGCCTAGTTGTCATTGTTGTTTTTTCACTGACAAAACAAACATTTTGAATTACAATTGTACATTCACATTATAGTTATAATATTATATCCTACTGTTGACAACAGGTAAAGTTCAGTTACAAAAGACATTGGCTTGGTGTTCAAGATTCACAACCTGGAATAACAACTGTAACATGTAAGTGACCAGAAACAGTGATGCAAAATGTGGAAGCTGATGACACAGCATAGGGAATTTCCCAACTGAGCACTAATTCTTCCTCTCCTTATCAGTTTAAAAGATTTGTTTCGGGTGAGGGGGGAATTTAAATATAAGAAAAGTGGCAGAGGCAGGAGAATTTGTGAACAATTCTTTGTAAAGTTGGAAGTCAGTGGACAGTGCAAAGATCTGAAACAAGAATGACTGCTGGCATTCAGAAACAAGATCCAAACACACAAAAGGTTCAAAAGAATGCTTATTTATTTTGACACAGACACACAGCTTATTTATTTTGACACTGACACACAGCAATTTTGGGGGGGAAATGACACTTAAACAACAGTTAAAAATGAGATAAGAAAAGAAATACTTTTCTTCTTCTTTTCTGGTTGAGTTGTTGTTTCTTGTCCAGTGCTTGGGAGAATGTTGGACAACAAAACAACATCTTAACCAAAAAACTAAAATTATTTCCTTTCTCATCTCATTTTCATTGTTTTTAACCATTTAACTGTTGTTTAAGTGTTGTTTTATAGCTTGACAAAGGGGATTACCCCAAAAATCTGGTTATTGTGTCTGCGTCATAAGAAATAAGCCTCTTTTTTTTCTCCTTTTTTTAATATTTTTTTTTATGTGTTTGGGCAGTGCAAGAAGAGGAAAAAACATTGGTAGGTGCAAAGTGATTACAGCTGTGGACTGAAAATTAATGGTAATAAATGGAACCGAGAAATAACCCAGGGGACAAAAATCAGCATTGACTGGGACCCTGCCCACTATGTAGTTGCTTCCCTTGACCTGGGACAGCCGCCAGGGCTGCTGTGGATCCTGTGCTTTTGAACTGCAGACTACATTCCAGATTTGGGTTAATCACATGATTGGCCTGATGTCATTTTCATTAAGTAGCACTGGCACTAAATGACAGTATGGTGGGAGAGGTAAGATGGATTTTTTGTCAGGGTGTCAACTGGAGCACAATACCTGTGACATCACATATGAGGTAAATGGAGCAGTGCCAACCCTGAAACTGAAAAGTAAAAGTTACAAGTAATTTGGTCATTCAGTAAGCAACATAAATGACTTTCAGGGTCAGCCCTATACTGTGTGAGAGACCTGAAACAGCTGGTATCAAATGCAGCACTATACTGAGAGACAGCGCCATACTGAGAGACTTGAGACAATGGACACTATACCGTGTGAGAGACTTGAGACAGCTGGTATCAACTGCAGCACTATACTGAGAGACAAGACAACTGGAACACTACACTGTGTGAGAGACTTGAGACGGCTGGTATCAACTGCAGCACTATACTGAGAGACTTGAGACAACGGACACTACACTGTGTGAGAGACTTGAGACGGCTGGTATCAACTGCAGCACTGTACTGAGAGACTTGAGACAACGGACACTACACTGTGTGAGAGACTTGAGACGGCTGGTATCAACTGCAGCACTGTACTGAGAGACAAGACAACTGGAACACTGTACTGTGTGAGAGACTTGAGACAGCCGGTATCAACTGCACCACTGTACTGAGAGACTTGAGACAATGAACACTATACTGTGTGAGAGACTTGAGACAGCTGGTATCAACTGCAGCACTATACTGAGGGACCTGAAATAACTGGAACAATATACTGAGTGAGAAACCTGAAATAACTCATATTACTTATTAGCTGGAGGGGTTTGAGGTAGCTTGTAAAATATATCAAATGGAACACAATACTGAGGGACCTGAGATATCAATCATAGCTTGTAAAAGTTGTATCACCTGCAACACTATGCTGAGAGACTTCAACTGAGATAGCTGGCATCAACTGCAACACTATATGATATTAATAGGGATTTCTAGAGTGCCCCGTCTTGTTTTGGCTCAATGCACTACACAGTATCACTAGGATAACAACAAGCACAAGCACAAAGCATGTGAAATTGCAACAGTGCAGTGGTTAAAAATGGATTACAAGTGATGCTGAAGCAGAGAGAGGTGTTACAGAAAATGTAGTCATCAAGCTGTAATGCCGCAAACAGGACAGAAGATTTGGAAAGTTCTCAGTGAATAGCAAAGAGATGGATTTTAACTTTGACAACTTGCTTGAATGGGAATTTTTATTGTGAAGTCAGCTACAGACTTCAGCAATCTTTACAGACTTCAGTCAGCATTGCAGATTTCAGTCAGTTTTACAGACTTCAGTCAGCTTTACAGAGTTCAGTCAGCATTGCAGATTTCAGTCAGCTTTACAGACGTCAGTCAGCTTTACAGACTTCAGCAAGCTCTACAGACTTCAGTCAGCTTTACAGACTTCAGTCAGCATTGCAGATTTAAGTCAGCTTTACAGACTTCAGTCAGCTTTACAGGCTTCAGTCAGCATTGCAGATTTCAGTCAGCTTTACAGACTTCAGTCAGCATTGCAGATTTAAGTCAGCTTTACAGACTTCAGTCAGCTTTACAGGCTTCAGTCAGCATTGCAGATTTCAGTCAGCTTTACAGACTTCAGTCAGCATTGCAGATTTCAGTCAGCTTTACAGACTTCAGTCAGCATTGCAGATTTAAGTCAGCTTTACAGATCGGTACTACAGACTTGAGCCAGCTTTACAGACTTGAGCCAGCTTTACAGACTTCAGTCAGCATTGCAGATTTCAGTCAGCTTTACAGACTTCAGTCAGCATTGTAGACTTCAGCCAGCTTTACAGACTTCAGTCAGCATTGTAGACTTCAGCCAGCTTTACCAACTTGAGTTGGCTTTACAGACTTTAGTCAGCATCGTAGACTTAGCCAGCTTTACAGACGTCATTACCAACCTCAGCATTACATACTTCTGCCAGCATTACAGACTAATTACACAAGGTGGGGCCACGCAGCTGCTGGATTTCCCGAGGGAGGAATCAAACAGTAAAAGAGTGAACTATGCAAAATACATTCAAACTATTTTAAGAAGAGGGAGCTGAAGACCTAAAGGGCCCTTTTCAGGCTGCAGAACCAGACCCACTTGACCTAAAGTGGGTGGAGAAGAAAAGTCTAGCATCTCTCTTCCTGTTGTGACCGGGAATGGTGCTAGCCATTTTCTATTGACAGACATTTTCCCCTTGGATGCCTTGAAACAATTACCTGGCCCACTGGAGTGTGCACAGCCTGGGACTGACAGGTTAATGGAGAGACCCAGTTAAAGATGCTCTACAGGCCTTTCTGGGCTTTTTGTACTCAGTGACGTTTCTTGGCAATGGATTAGACGGAATGATCGTCAATACCAGCACATCTTAGCCTTATGACGTTATGTGCTCTTTTAACAAGGGTAATATTGAAAGTACTACGTGTTTGAAAATTTATGTTAGATGTATGTGTATAAATTGTGTTTTGTGTTTGTGTAGGGATTGGTTTTATGGCTTGACTCTAGAAATATTTTATAAGACAAGAGTTTTGAGACATGTATTTGCTTATGACAGAGTTTGATTGTCCTGAGGTGACGCTGCGGTTGACAGGACACTAAAATCCAGTTACTAACCAACTAACCTTGCCAGCAGTTAAAGATGCTGTTTTTGTTTTGTTGTTTTGCATTCTGAACATGCTAACAAGTTCCTAGGTAATGGAGGGATGAAGTTAAAGATGCAGTTAATCTTTTCTATGTGTGGCTTTTTGTACATGCTGACAAGTGTCTTGCTGATGGAGGAACTGTTGGAGAGGTTTTGTCAGAAAACAAATGGTACCTGAGAGTCTGGGACAGGTGAAAGAATCTTTAACAGTGGGAGCTGTTTTGTCAGATAGCATGTGGTACCTGAAAATCTGGCACAGGAGGGGGCATCTTTAATAGTGGGAGCTGAGATATGTTTTGTCAGAAAGGATGTCATACCCGACAGTCTGGGTCAGGTGAAGGCATCTTTAACAGCTGGAATTCTTTTGTCAGTAAGCACTTGGTACCCGACAGTGTTGTGCAGGTGAAGGCAGAGGAGGCATCTTTAACCGTTTGGTGCTGTTTCAGCAGAGCAGCAGCAATCTGGGACAGGTAAAAGCATCTTTAACAGTAGGAGCTGTTGGTACCCGAAAATCAGGGACAGGAAGGGGCATCTTTAATAGTGGGAGCTGAGGTCTGTTAGTCGGAAAGCACATCCGGAAATATGGGACAGTCAGTTGCATCTTTTACAGTGGGAGATGTTTTGTCAGAAAGCACGTGGTACCCGGAAATATGGGACAGTGGTACAGTCAGTGGCATCTTTAACTGTGGGAGATGTTCTGTCAACACTGGGGGATGTTTTGTTAGCAAGCACGTGGTACCCGGAAATCTGGGACAAGTGAAGGCATCTTTAACAATGGAAGCTGCTTTTAGTTCGTACCTGTGGTATCGGTGCGCTCGGAAAAGCCCATTTATTCATGCGCTCCATCCCGTCTTTCAGAAGTTTCTCCAACGTTACCTTTGAGTTTGAGACAGTTCCAACGTTGGTCTGATTGACAATCGGTAGTGTGATGTCCTTGTTTTGTCAAAAAGCAGTAGTAGCTGACTATCTGGGACAGGGGCTCTCCAGTCGGGGCCTGCTGACGCTTGAAATGAGAGACAGTGTGCTGGGGCACTCATCTGTGCGCCGATTGGCTGAGACGGGCCCATTGATTCTCCACACTCGTTGCCTCTCCACGCTGTGTCGCTCGGCGAGAGGTGAGAAGCGCGTCGAGTTTGACCCTTTGCAACGGTGACTCCCCCCTCCCCCCTCCCACTCTGCCTCTATTTTGTCCAAATGATCCAGCGGCAGCAGCACCGGTAGACTGGCCGATTGACTTTGGAGGAATAATAGTACTGTACTACCAGCTGATGACATATTTGGAGGGACAATAGGATCTCGTGTTGATGGAAACAACACATGTACCAAAATTGCCTGGGATTTCTTGATGTTTAGCATCCAATCTAGCGTGAAGTTCATTAAAGAACAAGACTATCGTTTGTGACACGCTCCACTTTTCACTTCATATTGGCAGAGGTTTCGGAAAATATGGAATTAAATGGGCGTGAACTATGAAGGCAGAAATTAAAAAGAAATGATTTCTGTTAGTAGGCATTAGTACAATAGGAAACCGGTTTGATAGCGCTTGATTGACCCCCCCGGGGGGGGGGGGGGGGGGGGGTAACGTGTACATCCAGATTATCCAACCGGTGGGGTGGCTGCGGAGACTCCATCTGTGGAGTTGCAGTGTGTTAATTGGCCTGTAGTGGACACACTTTGCAAGTCCACGGGTTTGCCCTCTGGCCCGGTGGACTACTGGACTCTCGGGGCGAGTGTGAACGCGCCAGTACATGGTGATTGAGGTTTAAGTATCAACAGGGGTTAGGACATTTAGAAGTGTGTGGGGGGTTGTGGGGGGACTGGTTTCGGACATATACATCGGTCAGTAAAACCAGTATTGAGTTGCGAGTTATTTTTAAACTTGTCCTAGCATTTGATGCACGGGAATTCAGTTTTAAGTGAGATCAAGAATTGATTAATTTGAAATTTGGACCCCCCCCCCCCCCCCCCCCCAACCACCACCACTCCACAGAACCACCACCACCAAATTAAAAACTAAACTCCGCTCTCTTTCAGCATACAGAACATGTAAGGGGACGGTGAACCTTCTGCTAGCAGCGCTTGACTAATTTGATGACACCCAACTAGGCTGAAAAATATGTCACATTAGGAGGACGGAAAAGGCGAACAAGTTACCCCGACACTTTCGCCTCCCGACGTTGTACAAACGTCCGCTGTGTAGTAGTCATGAATAGCTAATTGAGGCCTTTAAACTTTGATGATGGGTGCACCCAGTCCTGTGCCAGTGTGTATCGATCAGTCACAGCCAAAGGCAGGCAGGCACGCACACTCGTGTAGACCCATGCATGGCAAACATGAAACATAGGTAGCATTGTTACTCGGCCCGATGGTTTGCCGCAAGGATGTGGTGCAGTGGTAGAGGAGCTGAAAGGCTGGCATAGCTGTACGTGTGCGTGCTCCGTCGGTCGCCGTTTGTTTTCGGGTTTAAACAGGGTATAAGTGGTGGGGCGGGGGAGGGGGCGTTGGGATCTGAAATTAATTTGACTGCTAGTGTTCCTGAGACCAGACCAAAACACAATCGATTAAAAAGTGAACAGTTAAAAAGGACTATTAACATATGGGGAAATTGATGTATTGAATGAATGTGTTTCATACTTCGAGTATACCCCCTTGATGGCAGTAATATTCTCATAATAGAACAATAGCAAACACTGTGGCAAGATTGTAGAACGTTTATTAGGAATGCAACTGGTCAACAAATTATGTGACAAGTCAATGGTCACATGGTTTCATGTATTCAGCGCCACGAGCTCGTAATTTTGTACGGGGTGTGGCGCTATATTATAATAATAATTATTGTTATTCACTGACAGCGTTTGGATCAGCACATGTGAACTGCCACGTCGCATGTGTGCGCGGGCGTGTGTGTGTTTGCATGAATGAGATTGCTACATTGTTGAATTTAACTCTTTTTCTTTCTTTTTTTATAACTTTTATATGTAGCTGATTGTAATGTTTTGTCCATTTGTTAATGCACTGTATGAATGGAATGTCACCAAGACGGGGGGGGGGGGGGGGGGGGGGAATAATTCTGGTATGAACAGATAAAATCAGGTATGTTGACCTCTTGCTGTGTGTGTGCCGGCTACATGATGTACGGAGTATACCCAGTGGTTTCGGCAAACTTGATAGTATTCGAAAATCGGCTATAGCAGCATAGTGAGTATTAAATTACACACATTCAGTACTCAGTTTGTTTTTGTTTTTAAATAATATTTTTTTTAACAAGATGAGTGATTTAGATTTTGATGCTCTTACATCTTGCACACGATAAAGCACGGAGAGTCCCATGACATACTGGATATATAAAATGAAGAGTCCTATAACATCATGCAAATGACAGTGAAGAGTCCTATGACAACCTGTGCGCAAGAAAGCATAAAGAGTCTAGTGACATCCTGCACAGTGAGAAAGCATAAAGTCTAGTGACATCCTGCACAGTGAGAAAGCATAAAGTCTAGTGACATCCTGCACAGTGAGAAAGCATAAAGTCTAGTGACATCCTGCACAGCAAGGAAGCGTAAAGAGTCCCATAACACCCTACACTCCAGAAGGCACAAATAATCATGTGACACCTACACAGGAGTAAGCAAGAAGAGTCCTATGATATCTTACACCAGAGAAATCATAGAGTCCTGTGAAATCATACGTGTTAGAAAGCCATATGACACCCTGCACACAAGACAGCATGAAGAGTCATACGACAGAATACACAAGAGAAAGAATGAAGAGTCCTATGACATCCTACACACGAGAAAACACAAAGAGTCCTATTACATACTATGCCAAGCATAGAGTCCTGTGCGACAAAAATCTTATGACGTGGTATACAAAAGAAAGCAAGGAGAGTCCTTGACATGGTACACAAGAAAAAGACCTATGACACCCTACAAACAAGACAACATACAAAGTTCTGAGACACTAAATACAAGAAAGCATAAGGTGTCTGGTCCCATGACACCCGTTGGATGAGAAAACAAAAGAGTCCTATGACATCCTACATTTTAGACAGCTTGAATAATCCTGTGACATCGTACACAAGAAACAGCATGAGGAACTGACTGCCACAACATCCACTGAATGAGTAGGAATGGCTGACACATCATGATTGAGCAGGAATGGCTGACAACATCCATTGAATGAGCAGGAACTGACAGCATTTACTGAATGAGCAGGAATGGCTGACACAACATCCACTGAATGAGCAGGAACTCACTGACACAACATCCACTGATTGAGCAGGAACTGACCGACACAACATCCATTGGCTGAGCAGGAATGGCTGACACAACATCCATTGAATGAGCAGGGACTGACACTGAATGAACAGGAGCAGATTGATTCTAGGATTGATTCTAAATTAGTGTGTCGGTGCACCAGGCTCACAATCACGTAATTGTAACTTTTGGTGTACACTGAAATAATCGTGATATGTCATTCAAAACATGCATGATGTCGTTCTGAGATGTGAACCACAGTTCTTGAAATAATTAGGCCCGGTCATTCCAAACTTGCATGATATTCTGTCACCGCAGTCGTGAAGTAATCGTGTTGGGTCATTCCAAACTTGCATGATGTTCAGTCACCACAGTCGTGAAGTAATCGTGTGGGGTCATTCCAAACTTGCATGATGTTCAGTCACCACAGTCGTGAAGTAATCGTGTGGGGT
This sequence comes from Alviniconcha strummeri, assembly GCA_963584105.1. NCBI lineage: Eukaryota > Metazoa > Mollusca > Gastropoda > Provannidae > Alviniconcha > Alviniconcha strummeri. The sequence continues at coordinate 355,764 of OY757548.1, forward strand.
CATTCCAAACTTCATGATGTTCTGAGGTGATCCTGTGTGGCTGACGGGACGTTGTATCTAACATCTAACTAACTCGGAAGCTGACAGGTTGGATGATGGTGACTGGGCCTTTGTTGGAGTGTGGTCGTGTCGGAGAACACAAACGCACAATGATCAGAATCCGGTTGCGCGCTAGTGCCGTAGAGGGCAGTGGGCAAACAGGCAATGCTTCATTCGGAACCTCGCAGCGCTTGCTTCCTAACGGGCCCTGGCTCCCCCGGCTGACTGGCCACCCGAGGTGTGCACACTTAGTGCCGTTTGGTCCGTCACTGCAGCGCTCCATCCGTCTCCCTCTGACAGGCGTGACGTTACAATTGTCTGCTTCAAGTGTCTCTGTGACGCGTCGTTTCGGGTTTCGTCGTCTTTCCCCCTCTCACTGTGTCCTGGAGGAGTAATTATTGTGTGCTGTTGTGGATGTTTTGGGGTGCTTGGAGGAATTATGGATCCAACACGTTTTCTGGTTGGATTTAAGGCTTTGTGCATCGGCGATGGATTAGAGGTGCTTTGGCCTGTGGAATCAGAACCTTCTGCTTTTAGGGAAGGGACAGAAGTTCTATGATAACAAGTTCCAAGTCTGTGTGGTTATAATTTAAAAGAGATGAACAAGTGACGTGCATAAATGAAAAGTAGGTGAGAGTAACACTACAACTCTCCTAGTTTTAGCCTTTCGGACCTTTCCCGGCTGTTGTCATCAGCGCCACGTAAAATTGACGACCTTGCTATATTTTGAGCCTGATGATCACTACTGGCACCAGAATAAATGAAACCAAAATAGTGTTATTACTGTTAATTTCATAATTTATATTGTCTGGCACTTGTGCATTATAACTACTACTGGCACGTTTACAAACAGCTCCGATAGCAGCGTCACTTCCGGCACCTACTCCATTCTTTTTATAGTTCTCACTGTTCGTCATTCCGCTTGTCGTTTTCACTGTCAGCGTCACTTCCGGTCCCTACTCCATTCCGCTTGTAGTTCTCGCTGTCAGTGTCATTCCGCTTGTATTATCAGAGCCCCTTCCGGCCACTATCCCATTCCGTCTATAGTTTTCACCGTCAGTGTCGTTTCCGGCCCCTGTTCCATTCCGTCTGTAGTTGTCACAGACGGTTCTGGCCCCTGTTTCATTTTGTCTGTAGTTGTCACTGTCGTTTCCATTCCCCTGTTTCATTCCTTCTGTAGTCGTCACTGTCGTTTCCATTCCCCTGTTTCATTCCGTCTGTAGTCGTCACTGTCGTTTCCATTCCCCTGTTTCAATCTGTCTGTAGTCGTCACTGTCGTTTCCATTCCCCTGTTCCATTCCGTCTGTAGTTGTCACTGACGGTTCTGGCCCCTGTTTCATTTTGTCTGTAGTCGTCACTGTCGTTTCCATTCCCCTGTTCCATTCCGTCTGTAGTTGTCACTGACGGTTCCGGCCCCTGTTTCATTTTGTCTGTAGTTGTCACTGTCGTTTCCATTCCCCTGTTTCATTCCGTCTGTAGTCGTCACTGTCGTTTCCATTCCTCTGTTTCATTCCGTCTGTAGTTGTCACTGTCGGTTCCGGCCCCTGTTTCATTCCGTCTGTAGTTGTCACTGTCGTTTCCATTCACCTGTTTCATTCCGTCTGTAGTCGTCACTGTCGTTTCCATTCCTCTGTTTCATTCCGTCTGTAGTTGTCACTGTCGGTTCCGGCCCCTGTTTCATTCCGTCTGTAGTTGTCACTGTCGTTTCCATTCCCCTGTTTCATTCCGTCTGTAGTCGTCACTGTCGTTTCCATTCCTCTGTTTCATTCCGTCTGTAGTTGTCACTGTCGGTTCCGGCCCCTGTTTCATTCCGTCTGTAGTTGTCACTGTCGTTTCCATTCCCCTGTTTCATTCCGTCTGTAGTCGTCACTGTCGTTTCCATTCCTCTGTTTCATTCCGTCTGTAGTTGTCACTGTCGGTTCCGGCCCCTGTTTCATTCCGTCTGTAGTTGTCACTGTCGTTTCCATTCCCCTGTTTCATTCCGTCTGTAGTTGTCACTGTCGTTTCCATTCCTCTGTTTCATTCCGTCTGTAGTTGTCACTGTCGTTTCCATTCCCCTGTTTCATTCCGTCTGTAGTCGTCACTGTCGTCTCCGGCCCTTGTTCCTTTACGTCTGTAGTCGTCACTGTCGGCGTCACTTTGGCCCGAACTCCATTCCGCTTGTAGTTCTCGCTGTCATTCCGCTTGTAGTTCTCGCTGTCATTCGGCTTGTAGTTCTCGCTGTCATTCCGCATGTAGTTCTCGTTGTTTGTCATTCCGCTTGTAGTTCTCACTCTCAGTGTCATTTCCGGCGCCTGCCCCATTCCGTTTGCAGTTCTCAGTGTCAGCGTCACTTCCAGCCCCAACACTATTCCTCCTGTAGTTCTCGCTGTAGTATCGTTTTGGAGTCCTGCTCCATTCCTTTTGTAGTTCTCACTGTCAGTGTCACTTCTGGGCCATACTCCATTGTACTGTCAGTGTCACTTCCGACCCCTACTCCATTCTGTTTGTAGTCCTCACTGTCAGTGTCACTTCCGACCCCTACTCCATTCTGTTTGTAGTCCTCACTGTCAGTGTCACTTCCGACCCCTACTCCATTCTGTTTTGTATACAGTCCTCACTGTCACTATTAGCAGTCGCTGTTGAACTGTCGTCGTCGTCCTACTTGCATAAGGGTTCTTACCCGACACGCCACACTTCCGTGTCTCATCGGATCAGTCCTCCTTGTTTTCAATTCTCTACAATCCCTGCCGGCAGCAGGGAACTATCGTCTCAGTTCGGCAATGGCGCAAAGAAGCCGGTAAATCTCAGTGTCGGATTTTTATAACCCCTGCCCCCTTGCCCTAAGTATGTCAGTACACATGGGCTCATTAACTCGTTGTGCACAGCTTGGTCGCAGGTTCTAACCACGATATTCGTGTGAACAAGGTCAGAGCGCGATCGCTCAAAACAATTGGCTAACATTTTCAGTTGTTTAATTTGTAAACAACATACGAGAATAGTCTAGTCTGCAGAGGCATACGTTTGTGAGGAGGTCCGGCTCAAATCAGGATTTCTTTGTCTTCCTCTTACTTGTCTTAGGCTGAAAGCCTATCAGAGAGAAGAACAAGGACTGGTGAAGCAAAAATGTTGTCGCGCGAAGACGATGAAGGAAACGCGACTGCCCAAAAATGCAGTTTGAAAAAGTCTCTTTTTTCCTTCTTAGTACCAGTTATTCATATTATTGTATCTGCAGTATCTGTGAGTGTAACTGAAGAAAAAGAGGCAATTTATTTACAATGTAAAAGCCCACTGCTAGTGTCCGCTGAAAGCGTGTCTGGTGGTCACAGTCAGGTTGTTCTCCAAACTCCTCCCCAGTGGTTTTAAACTAAGTTGATACTGCGTCAAAACCAAACAGTGGCAAGCTTGGAAGATGGACTCGCTTTGTTTATATTCATTAATAGCTGCATGATTATTCCAGCGTTTAAAATATTACGTCAGAGAGGAAATTGTTATGCCATGTTTGATTCTGCTGTGTGTGTGTGTGTGTGTGTGTGTGTGTGTGTGTGTGTGTGTGTGTGTGTGTGTGTGTGTGTGTATAAGAATTATAGATGGGGGAGGTGTGTGTTGGGGGGGGGGGGGGGGGATTCTTGGAAATAGAATCAGCATATCAGCTTTTGACAGGGAGAAACGTTTTTGTTCCATTGTAAATTGCATGTACAAGGCTGACTGGACAGTGGATGCGACGAAGTGTTGGAAGTGGGCTGAAAATGAAGCATCTGGTGGGAGCCCAGCTCTCCCGTGTGTAACGTGCCAGACGTGACAGTGCCAACTTTCCCTCCCTGCCCTCACAACCCGCCAACCTTTCTTCCTTTGCCCCCGACCACCCAGCCAAGTTCACTCCCTCGCGGCTGCGAGCAATCAAATCGTGCTAATTTGTCAACTGCTAATCTGGAGGTAATTTGAGTAAGGCTTTAACATTTGTTCTGTTTCGAGGCCGGCCGTGCGCTTTCCTTTTCACTTTTCAATAGACAGCTGATTCACCATTCACTTGTTTCTGCATAAGTAAGTTTTTCTTCTCCTGGGAATGAAATGATGATGACTGTTAGTCTATAGAATGATGGAATCAGATCCAAGCGGAGCTTTTCATTCTCTTTCTTAGACCTGGTTTGTACTGTGGAACTGAGTGAAGTGTACGATCCTAGCTGTAGGATGGCTGGTGACCTGTGGTAAGGTGCAGAACCAGAAAGTGCTAGAGGACCAGACTACCTGTAGTGTGGTGTAGACAGAACCGGGAAGGGTCAGAACCAGATTACCTGTAGTGTAGTGTAGACAGGACCGGGAAGGGGCAGAACCAGATTACCTGTAGTGTGGTGTAGACAGAACCGGGAAGGGGCAGAACCAGATTACCTGTAGTGTAGTGTAGACAGAACCGGGAAGGGGCAGAACCAGATTACCTGTAGTGTGGTGTAGACAGAACGGGGAGGAGGCAGACAGTACCCCTCCCCCCTTCCCCCCGCCCAGTCGCGTTTATTTTCCTGGAGATGAGGTGTGGTGTGGTGCAGGTGGAACCGGGAAAAGGCCGAACCAGCAGATTACCTGTGGTGTAAATTATGCAGAAACAGTGCCCACGAGGAGCTGATGTCACGAGCCAGTTTGAATATCGATTTATTTTCTGTTTGTATCAGCAAGTGAGAACGATTGTTAACTGACCATCGTCCGTGTCTCTCAGCGGGGCATCCTGTTGTGTGTGTGTGTGTTCCTTACTGTCTGCGGGGCATCGTTCAGTGGCTGTGTGTCCCTTATTGTCTGCGGGGCATCGTTCAATGGCTGTGTGTCCCTTACTGTCTGCGGGGCATCGTTCAGTGGCTGTGTGTCCCTTACTGTCTGCGGGGCATCGTTCAGTGGCTGTGTCCCTTACTGTCTTCGGGGCATCGTTCAGTGGCTGTGTGTCCCTTACTGTCTGCGGGGCATCGTTCAGTGGCTGTGTGTCCCTTACTGTCTGCGGGGCATCGTTCAGTGGCTGTGTGTCCCTTACTGTCTGTTGGGCGTGCTGTTACGACTGTGTCCGTGCAAACAGGGCAGTAGGTTGTGTTCCTGTATGGCGTAAAGCGGTCTGCAGACACCCAAACACATGCTACATCTCATCTGTTTGCCACAGTAAGCTGCTTTCGAAAACGATTTTACTCCGTGTCTAAAAAGGAGAAGCGAGAAAAGAAGACCACTTACCAGTTAGAGGATACAACTGTGGCCCTAGCCCTTCAGTGGCAAAGTGTGTCGTGTGTCGCTCTCATCGTCGTCACACTTTCGGGGATCATCGGTGGCCTGAACCGTCGAGTCCACCCCTCTCCAGACTTGAATGTGCGCCAGTGGTACGTGTCGAAGTCATCACCGAGCATTGTGCACTTAGCTGACTCAACTGTGACCCGATGGCTAACGGCTTTAACGTGCACTTGGATTTACACTTGAGAGGCTTGGATTACATTGTCAGCCGTTTGAAACGTGCCGACGAGAACGGCTTGCGGAAATTTGTGCAAGTATGTGGATTTGATGGATCATGGATTGGTTTGGTTTGTTGACTGGATAGTTTGGCTGATGGATTTTTAAAGACATAACTTGTGTTCCTCCCCTTCGCCTTTTCCCGCGTGGAGTGTGGGTGGGTGGGGGGGGGGGGGGGGGGGGGGTCACGTTATTTTTCTTTTTGGGACACAGTATGCCAGCTTCTCTCTCTCTCTCTCTCTCTCTCTCTCTCTCTCTCTCTCTCTCTCTCTCTCTCTCTCTCTCTCTCTCTCTCTCTCTCCCTCTCTCTCTTTTAAGGGCAACACACACTCTCTCTCGCCCCCCCCCCTCCCCCCGCCTCTACCACACCCCACTTCCAATTTCTGTCTTGTTTTGATTTTGTTTTGGTTCACAGCATGCAGCGTTCAGTGAAACCAGACCTTGACTACATGCTGATTCTCTTGAAGGTGCATGCAAGTGCACATCAAAGTAGTAGCCCTACTTCAACTCGCTTTGGATACATGCACTGCATGTGCTCGATCCAAGTATACGCAGCACACAAAATTAACTTACCATTTGCATGATTTTTCTACTGTTTAAAGTTGCAATGTAATTTGACATTGGCGCTTTCCTGACAGTTTCTGACATTGGTGAATTTCTGACACTTTCTGACATTGGTGCATTTCTGGCTGTTGATTTTGTCATAGTATGCTTGAGTGCATGGTCAGAGTTCACTAATCTTTAAGTCGAGGGTGTGACATTGTCTGTTGTGCTGACAGTTTCACAAAATTCACGTGCCGATCGCAAAAACGGCGTTAAAAGTGTTGCTTTTACGAAACTTCTGGCTGGATGCCTCGCACGTGACTCCAAGAGATTTCGAGCTGTCGGCATGGTGGAAAGCGACTGCAACAGCAAGACATCTTGGAGTATGAAGACAGTTTGTTAGGCTGAGTAATTATTAATAATAAATGTTTAGAGCTCGGCGCTCTGTGCAAAATTTCATAATATATAATTTATAAACTAACTAAATATATATAGATACTTTGAGACAACTCAAGCGAAAAATGACTACAAATAATTAAAATAACAAGAAACTAAACAGCTGAAACCTAATTATACACACTTGTGTGCACGCACACACAGCACGTGAGTCAACTAAAGAAATTTAAAGGCAAGTTGCGGCGATGATCTGCTTGCAGTAGTAGGTTTTTAAACAGATGGTTGTATCGCTAGCGGACGACTGGAGCTGTTTCTGACCTATCTGCATTGCTACCAGACGACTGCAGCTGTTTCTTACATATCTGCATCGCTACAAGACTACTGGAGCTGTTTGTGACCTATCTGCATTGCTACCAGACGACTGGAGCTCTTTGTGACCTATCTGCATCACTACCAGACGACTGGAGCTGTTTGTGACCTATCTGCATTGCTACCAGACGACTGGAGCTGTTTGTGACCTATCTGCATCGCTACAAGACGACTGGAGCTCTTTGTGACCTATCTGCATCGCCAGACGACTGGAGCTCTTTGTGACCTATCTGCATCACTACCAGACGACTGGAGCTGTTTGTGACCTATCTGCATCGCTACCACCAACGACTGGAGCTGTTTGTGACCTATCTGCATCGCCAGACGACTGGAGCTCTTTGTGACCTATCTGCATCACTACCAGACGACTGGAGCTGTTTGTGACCTATCTGCATCGCCAGACCACTGGAGCTCTTTGTGACCTATCTGCATCGCTACCAGACGACTGGAACTCTTTGTGACCTATCTGCATCGCTACCACCAACGACTGGAGCTGTTTGTGACCTATCTGCATCGCTACCAGACGACTGGAGCTGTTTGTGACCTATCTGCATCGCTACAAGACGACTGGAGCTGTTTGTGACCTGTCTGCATCTCCAGACGACTGGAGCTGTTTGTGACCTATCTGCATCGCTACCAGACGACTGGAGCTGTTTGTGACCTATCTGCATCGCTACCAGACGACTGGAGCCGTTTGTGGCCTATCTGCATCGGCAGACGATTGGAGCCGTTTGTGACCTATCTGCATCGCTACCAGACGACTGGAGCTGTTTGTGACCTATCTGCATCGCTACCAGACGACTGGAGCCGTTTGTGGCCTATCTGCATCGCTACCAGACGACTGGAGCCGTTTGTGGCCTATCTGCATCGCTACCAGACGACTGGAGCCGTTTGTGATCTATCTACATCGCTACCAGATAGTGGTAGTGGTTAGGGAACTATTTTCTCTCGTGACATCAGCGATTTGTGTGCGGATCAGAGGTCAGAGGTTACGAAGATTGTTTACCACA
>OY757548.1:363777-433777 GCA_963584105.1 Alviniconcha strummeri
AAACTCACCAGCATCATCAAGCTCGATGCCTGAAGACAGTCCTAAGACGTCAAAGATGAAGCGTCTATTTTCATTGCCAAGAATTTAAAGGGGACCTCAAGCAAGGCAGTTTTGCGGGGCCTATCGTCCGGAATGGAATAAATAAAATACAGTCTGCGCAGTAGTTCAGTCGGTACATGGTCTAGCTTGTTAATTCGTCGCTATAGTCGCAAACAGTCACAATGCATTTACATTCAAATTAACGCCACGCAATTTATTTATGTTTTATTAACAATATTAACAATTAACGGCTGCCATATTCGCAGCAGCGCGCGGCCCGTGAAGACAAATTGCCCTCACCTAGTCTAACAAAAGCAATGTTTATTTGTTTTCAGTGTCACAAGCGTCGAGTTCACACTGAACGCTAAATGGTCTGAGTGCGAGACCTGGATCCATCACGGTTCATCGAACATTGCCAATGCCAGAGAGTTATCATCATTCACGCTTGGTGGACTGCAATTGTTCGCCTCTTCGGGATTAGAGAAGATGGCAATTTTTCCGCCAGAGTGTACCCTCGGTACTGACGTCAGTAACCGCAGCACGGTTTGATTAGAGGTTGTGCATGGTCACACGGTCACGTCATCACGATGCGGAGCCTCGTTTGGACGTGTGTGTGTGTGTGTGTGTGTGTGTGTGTGTGTGTGTGTGTGTGTGTGTGTGTGTGTGTGTGTGTGTGTGTGTGTGTGTGTTTGGGGGGTCTCTTGTATGTTGTCAAAGCGTGGGCTGTGTGCAGTTCACTCTTTGAAATCCTCTTCCATTAGAGAAATCTGTTGTTGCGCAATCCAGTATGTTCCCCATGCGCGTGTGCGCATGCCCAAAGATACACCAGAAAGAGAGGGGGGGTTAGGAGGGAGGGAGAGGGAGAGACAGAGACACACAGAGAGACAGACAAACAGCGAGAGAGATCACAGGCGGACTGGACTAGATCAAACTTCACCGGAGAGTGATGCACTCTTTTCGGTGAGCTGCATCCAGTCAGCCTACCGGTGCCGAGGGCGTGATGTTTACAGCCTGTGGGTAAACGACACCATTTAAAAGTGGTCGCACGCACACACATGCACAAACGCACACATACCCACGCAGGCACGCATGCACACACGCACGCACGCACACATGTAAGACAAAATAGGTTAGCAATTGGATTCTGAAGTTATGTCAACAGCAGAGGCAAACTCCAAGCACTGGTTTACGACATCCTTCCTTCAACCACTGCCGTATTTAGTTCCGCCATAGGTCCCAGAAAACTGTCAGCTAACGAGCAGTTTTTTGTTGGTGCTCAAACAGTAGTAAGTTTGTTACAAACAAATCAAATTATATCAGACGTTTGTTTTATAAGTGACCATGTTGCTTACGCCAGCTCAAATAAAACCACAATCGTTTAAATCGAGACGGAATTCTTTTTTTACTCGTGGTGGATGCGTCTCACGTTTACGTGCGTGTTTGGGCGCTAGGCTGCTTCCACAGTCTTATCAGTACCCGAACCTTTCGGAGGGCGCTGACCGCTTCGGTGGACAGCTGCGCGGAGATAAAGAGTGCCCCTTCAGTGGCGTAACTAAATCTGGCAGAGTTTGGAGGAAGGTGCCGGAAATCGGTGCTCGGAGTGTGCAGCAGAGGGTCACCTCAAGACGATGAAAATGTCATTGTCATAAATCGATACACATTGTTTTAAACTCTTCTAATATGTAAAATTATACCCAGGTCAGAACTACACACAGTCCAAACACAAATATCCCACAACTGTCCAGTAGGAAAACAATCAGACTCAAGTAGGCCCAGTCCACCCGATCCAACAGCAACCATTCCTTGAGCCCAAGCCAACCGATCTATCAGCAATCATTCCTCGAGCCCAAGCCAACCGATCTATCAGCAACTATTCCTTGAGCCCAAGCCAAGCGATGTATCAGCAACCATTCCTTGAGCCCAAGCCAACCAATCCATCAGCAACCATTTCCGCATCCGTCGTTGGAAGAGAGAGAAATGAGCTGTAATGCAAATGTGACAGATACACAATGAGGCAGTTCTCGGATTTTAACCAACCACAAGCAGGAAATGATATTTATAAAATATTCCCTTTAAAGAGAACCTACTTGGTACCACGCATTGTGTGAGAATGTCAAGGGACATAACTAGGATCGGCTTCATCAACATACTGAAAGAATATGAAGAACGAAGAGAGAGGGAGTTCAAACTCAAAAACCTTTATTTTACAAGGATTGTAGTTTAGGTTCAGTCAAACCTGTCTAGCATTATGAACAACCAAGGGAGTTTATGTAGGCCTACCTTGTATTTACTCGCATGCCAGGTGATAGTTACCGTAGGCGACTCCAATTTTTTGTTGTGGTGTTTACGTGTGACGTCTTTCGAGTGCTAATTAACTCCCTTGTTTGTTGATTCTGCACAGGTGATCTGGGCCTCTTTCTGTTTCAGATTCTGTCCAACATTACTAACAAACAGTCCTTGCTTTAGAACTAATGAGACAGACAGACAGAAACAGCTACAAGGAGAGAGAGAGACAGAGACAGAGACAGGGAGGCAGAGAGACAGAGAGACAGAAAGAAACAGACAGACAGAGTTCTTAGATTTTAACGTCCCGTCAACTGCACGACCTTAAGACAAATCACTAATTCGATTTTAGTTTTTTACGCTAGTTCAAAACGCAAGTCATCAAGTCACAAGTAAAAAGCTGAAACACAGTTCTGGACACATCGCGATCAACAGCAACCAACTCTAACACTATGAACAATCAATAGCAAACACAACCTAGCCAAAACAGTTTATCATTAGCACATCTCAGTATTTAAGTTTCACCTATTTACCATTGACGAGACAGAGAGAGTTGTGCGTGCGTGCGTGCGTGCGTGCGTGTGTGTGTGTGTTGTCAAAAGCTCGAGCTGTACAAACTTACTTCCCGAGTCTTGCCGTCCATGTGTAATGGCGAAGAAATCCTCAGCTTTGCCTCGGTTTATCCCAGCTGCATTTTGTTAATGTTGTGGTTTGCGTCGTTTTTTTTTTTTTTTTTGGCTGCTGACGTTCAAGAAACATTCACTTCACACTGGACGTTTCTAGCAACTAACTGACACATCTTAACTTTCTGCTGCTTGTTTATTAGCCACAGTAAGTTTGGATTTATCTTCAAAACAAATAATGGAGACCTTTAAAATGGTTGCCTTTGTTTCCAGCATTCAGTTCGACAGAAATAACTATGGTGACTGCCAACGTTTAATGTAACTATCTATTATGGCGACAACCAATGTTTCATGCAATTATCTGATAAGTTTTAACTTTTTTTGTTCCCTTGGTTCTTTGCCACAGTAAATTCAGTTTAATTGGATACTTCTGAAATCACTGCCTTTTTTTTTCTTTTTTTTTTTTTTTTTGGTTCCCTTGGTTCTTTGCCACAGTAAATTCAGTTTAATTGGATACTTCTGAAATCACTGCCTTTTTTCTTTTCTTTTTCCAATGTTCATTTCAGAGGAAAGAATTCTCTTCCAAAGTTCTGAGAGGGTAAAAATGTTTTCAGAAAACACACAAAATGTTAATAAAGAATGTAAAACATTATTTTACCTAGGCTTGATTAAAGCTGTCTTGCTAACCTTCTTATGTCGCTTGTCTCTTTATTCGTTTTTGAAATTCATTTCACAGCTCGTTCCATTGTTGGCGTCTGAATTTGCATTTTTGTGTCGAGATCAAAGCTGTAGATGTTATGAAGAACTGTTTCTCTAGTAAATAACAAACCAGCATTCAAACTATAGAGCTTTCTGTTGTCGTCTAAGGCACCAAGGCACATGCATTATGACCAAGTGGACAGAGTTGTTTGATAAAAGTGACACTTGGCTGGATCAATATGTAATTCCATGCTGCTGTCATTTTCGTGAGTTGATCAGGAAGTAGTCACACAGCAAATCAATTTGCTGAAAAGTCAGTTAGTTCTTGGATTGTAACGTCCAATCGGTTTAGGACTAAAAAACACAATCTATATCACATAGTCCACAATTCTGCGTACCGGTGTGAAATAACAAGTTATTTAATGTCAAGGTTCTAGCATGCACAGGGTTTGTGCGCCTTGTACTTACTCGCATGCCCGCTTAATGTATGCGATTCGGATCTTTCTTCCTGTGGACATGTGACGTCTTTCGAGTGCTATGATCAACTCCCTTTGTTGATTCACAAGCAAAAATTGGCTCACAGCTTCGGACACAATACAATCTAAATGCATAATGCAGTTCATCGTTTTACAGCTGATGGAAAACTCTTTTTTTTCCTTCAGAAAAGGAAAAATATTTTCCCACGACAAATTCAATCCAGACACTTTCGAGTCTTCCAAGACAATCCCACCGACAAGCATTTTGTGACCATATCCTGTCTGAACTATTCTTTATGCCGCGATTGGTAATTGTTGGGTGGGGGCTGGCCGACTTGAAACGGACACACGCAATGATTTCACTTTTCTCAACGAAAATGTTGATCTTGGCACCTCGTTCCGCGCTTCATCGGCGGTATTTCTCCACAAAATGTTAGTGCACTGCTTTGGCCTACTTCAGAGAAAGGCAGATATAAGGTTAAAAGAAAGATTTAATGCGGACCTGACAAAGGAACCGTCATCAAAGCCACAGATGCATCTTTGGAGCTTATTGGACTGCATCAGAAAAACGCATCCCTGCCAAAATTTTACACTTCTCTAATGGCTTTATTGCAGCGGATTTTTCTTCGTTTCCTTCTTCAAACTTTCCAGAAAGTTGGCAATGATTTGAGACATTTCTTTCATATATATGTCTGTAATATTCACCTGGTGCTATCTATTACAACATACAATGCAAAACCATATTATGGCGTAGATCTGGCACGTCATAGCTAACATTGAAACCGATCCTGCTGTCGACATCCACCCTGTTTCTGATACTGCGTTTGTCTGTTTCCATCCAGCCTATAGAGAGCTGAGGTTCGCCGCAAGTATACAACACCAGTGGCGATCACATAATGCCTACGTGATTAAAGACAACGCCGCGTGCAACCAAAACACGCCCATGTCCCGGCAGACCAGTTGGTGGTCCTTCAAGGTATCACCACCTCACTCATATTCAAACTCTTGGCTGCACTTTCTAATGTTTACCATTATCCGTTCCACTCCGACTGTTATGCACGGGAAAGCTCAAGTTTTGTGTGAATAAAGTAGTGTGCCACAATGCGTGTTGCTACTGCTTTGAATTGTTAAAAGCACCGTTTCCGGGCCTTAGTGCCAGTCACTGAAAAATCCGGCCACAACTCCGTACCAGCAAGCATCATGATTTCGAGTGTTATAATTCCATAACTCCTCTACCTGTACTCCTGGGATTCTCTACTCATGTATGTCGGTGACAAAATCAATTTTATCTCACGTTATGACTTCAAACATATAGCATTTAAAGCTTTTTAAAAGTATCACAAAAGAATTCTCTCTCTTCATATATATGTTCGAGTCCTATCGCTTCCATCAGCCAAAACAACTTCACGGCCTGCCATGGTTTCAAGCTTCTTCCTGCTAATTGTCATTCAGCCACAACGCAGCCGCAGTGAAGGAGTGATGGTTCGATGTGCCAATGCCCGGAGTCAGAAAAACAGGGAGGAACGTTCGAGCGAGGGATGTTCCCAGTAGGAGTCATGGTGACAGACGCGGGCCGAGGCGCACATGCCGTTGCGACCGGTGTGACTGGTGTGCGTGGAGTCAATGGCCGCGGACCGGGATTACAAGGATTAGGTAGTTTAAATATTTTGTTATTGATGACAACATAGCCACAGGCAAGTAGAGAGTTTGTCGGTTCTTGGATTTTAACGTCCACGCCCTCAACTGAACAGAGTCACCTCAGGAAATAGAAGAGTAGCTCTCGGAATGTCAAGCAGTTATAGTTTAGTATAGTTCTTGGATATTAACCTCCAGGCAAACGTACAGGATCATCTCAGGTAGAATTATACCTTCAAAATTGTTCTACAACAATTCAGAAAAGCATAAGTCACCAAATAACAAGTAATAAGCTGGCTGTCAGTTCTGGACACAAACGAAACCAGGTCAAAACTATGAATGATAAGCATAATTATCTAAATATAACGAACGAACAAGACATCTCAGATACCTTGGGATCCACTTTGACAGAATGCTGACCTACAGAAAACATGTGGAAACAACAGCAATAAAGTGCAAGAAAGGTCTGTCAGTCCTGAAGGCTATGGCTGCAAAAGGTATTAAACAACGCCATCTCTTCCAACTGTATCAAAGTGTGTTGCTCAGTGCCATTGACTACGGACTAGGCCTCACAAGAACGGCGCAGACAAATCTGCTAAAGCTGGATAGAGTGCAGAACTAGGCAATGCCAGTCATACTGGGAACCAGCAAAGAGACACTCACTGAGACCATAAGTTTCATGCTAGACCATTCTCGAAATCATAAGGTTCATGCTACACCAGTGCAAACCAGACAGAAAGTGGAGCAGGTCAAAGCATACTTCATTGATGGCGAAAATCCACACAACCCACTTCATGAAGCCGTGAAAGACACAAAGGGATGCAGACTGGGACGGGGCAAGTCTTGGTTGGGTCAAGCAGAGGGCTCAATACGGCAAGTATGCCAGCTGAGAGAGTTCAAGCAAACCAAGGAGTGGGAAAGGTACCCAAACCGATTCCAGCATCTCTACGAGATACTCCTGTCAGAAAACTTGGACAAACACTGTCGAGAACGGCCAGCAGGAAAAACAGAGTCGGAGATCAAGCTTTTTATTCAAGAAACAGCCAAATGCAAGACCTCATAGTGTACACTAATGGCTCAGTTACCAAAGACTAGTCAGGGTGGGGCTTAACTGTGAAGCAAGGTACGACTACCATCCATGAAGACAGTGCAGCCTATACGGTTTCAACCTCCAGCTAGACAATGGAGATGGAAGCAGGCACCCATGCCCTCCGCTGGATTGCCTCAAGAGGTGACAGTCGGACCACACATGCCATCCTCCTCACAGATTCAATGAGCTTGCTACAAAAAGTGAAAAGTGGAATGGGAAGCCCAGACTAAAATGTGTCAATGGTCGACATCCACCTTCGAAAACTTCTATGGGTGTACTGCCCAGGACATGCCGGAGTGAAGGGAAATGACCGAGCAGACAGACTGGCGAGCAAAGCAACCCCCACAAGTGGCTTGCTTCTTGGAAGATCTGAAATGTTGAGGAGCTTGAGACACTACCTGCGTGTACAAAGCCAAGGACATCAAACCATCGATCGCCTGGAGGAGAAAGGCGTGGAAAGAGGAAGCGCTAGACGATCTTCCTTGAAAGTGCGAGAGAGGGCCATCGTCAATCAGACGAATACTGGAACCGTTTCAAAGGCAACATTGGGGAAACTTATGAGAGACGGGGTGGAGCGCATATAGGCTTTTTCGAGCGCTTTTTCTTACACTGAACTGAACTGAATTCTAAATAATTATATACATTTCACTCTATTACAACTGACATAAGTTGTATATCTTCTATGCAGGTGTGCCCAAACATCTTTTCCTGTATAGATTCAGTTGAGGCCAGACAAACAATCAAATCAAAAGTATGTATCTATGTATGTATTCACTGAGCATAATAATGCACAATACCACATTTTAGTTTCAGAGCCTATGCAACTTATATTCTGTGAACACTCAGCACGGGTATCTGGTACACTTGTTTGTGACTAAGAACAGGCTGGCCTGTTTGATTCCAGGTGCTCACAGAGGAAACACAATTAACGTAAATAAAACGTATGGAGAGGATTTGGAAATAAACGAAGTTGAATGGACCGGGAACTAAAAAACAAACAAACAAACAATGTTATCGCAGTTACTTTTATACACTTGTAGCCTCCAAAATACTACTACAAATAATCTAATCAACAACTTTTACACATCCAATCTGCAAACTACAACCAAAACAGTTCATATTATTGTGAATTAACGAAACCCATTTCTACTCCAAACCTCCCAGGACGTGAAACGCTGTGAAAGCAAAAAGAGTTGTGTGTTGAGGCCAAACCATATCAATACCACTTAATCCGGAAACAAAGCAAACTCAATTATAAGATAACATGGACCAGGGGTCCGAGCAGAGAAGGAATAAAGCGGTGAAAGGAGTGAGAATGCTGGAGGCGGACCCAGCCAGTAGGTTATAATAGCAGGCCTGAGCTGTAAATCATTATGATCGGAAACAACTCTCAACCAGGAGCTCTTAAAAGACATATTTTCTGTTTCACACACACACACACACACACACACACACACACACACACACACACACACACACACACACACACACACACACACAGAGTCGCACGCAAACACACACACACACACACACACACACACACACACACACACACACACACACACACACACACACTCACACACACACACACACACACACACACACACACACACACACACACACACACGCACACAAGGACATAAACTTTAACCATCTGTTCCTTAAAAAAATTGTATTGCAGTTACAATTTTGAATTCTTTTGCAGTCCGGTCATATAATAACTGATCAATTTTGTGTCGTTTGAGGTTAAGCCGTAAGGTAAAAATTCGTTATTCGAATTGTGATGTGATCATGTGCCTGTATATTTGTCTGATTTTAAATTAAAAAATATACATACAAAGTTCGCTGCGTGTGAGAATGTGCAGTGTATGTTCAACCCCTATTTACTTAGCTTAGCTTGTTTAATGCTCATGCAATGAGTTTGTTTTTCCATATTTACATGTGTAACCGAGTGTATTGTGTGTGTTTCGGGCTATGACCCTTTAACCTTTTCTTTCCTGTCCTTTTCCTTTTTGATTGGGTGAGAGTTTTATGGCCCCAATTATCTAAAGTGTTAAAACTTGTGCGCTGGGCCCGCCGCGTCCCATGGTTTCTGTGGACGTTAAGCACCATATTTACTTACTTACTTACTTACGCCGCGTCCTCTTTCCGCCAGTGTCCCTGCAGTAGTAGGTCGTCAGTTAGTAATAGTTCGAGCTGCTAACTATGCATCTGATTCTGGGGAGTAAGTAAGTTGGTGTTTTACGATTCAGGGGAGAGCCTACACAGTTTCCTGCTTGGTGCAGATAAAAGTTATGTTATAGCAACCTCTGACTTGTGACTCTTCGTTCATGCTTCGAACCTGCTTCCCTCTCCCCTGAATCAGATGCATATAGGCAGTAGTTCGAACAAACTAACGACCTGCTACTGCAGGGACACTGGGGGAAAGAGGACGCGCTGGCCCAGCGCACACGTTTTAACACTTTAGATAATTGGGCCATAAAACTCCTACCCAATCAAAAAGGAGAAAGGACAGGAAAGAAAAGGTTGAAGGGTCATAGCCCGAAACAAACTCCAAGCACTGGTTTACGACATCCTTCCTTCAACCACTGCCGTATTTAGTTACGCCATAGGGTCCAGAAAACTGTCAGCTAACGAGCAGTTTTTTGTTGGTGCTCAGAGTAAGTTTGTTACAAACAACTCAAACAAAACAAGGCGTGTCATTTATAGCCGCCAACAAAGTTTACACAAGCACAAATAAAACCACAATCGTTTGAATCGAGACGGAACTCTTTTTCTTTACCCAGCGTGGATGCGTCTCATGTTTACGTGCGTGCTTTGGCGCTAGGTTGCTTCTACAGTCATATTAGTACCGGAACCTTTCGGAGGGCGCTGACCGCGTCGGTGGACAGCTGCGCGGAGATAAAGAGTGCCCCTTCAGTGGCGTAACTAAATCTGGCAGAGTCAGGACGAAGGTGCCGGAAAGCGGTGCTCGGAGTGTGAGCCCGAAACACACACAATACACTCGGTTACACATGAAAGTAAATAAACTTTGCTTAAACCAACCACTGTTGTGTTTCTTGTATTTTACTGTTCGATGTTCTTGCAGATTTTGACCCACATGAAAAAAGCGCGAGTTTATCTAACGTTAGTTAGTTAGTTGGTGCTTTGAGCCCAGTCAACCACACAGGGCTGTACCAGGGCTAATATTTAGACGCTGTAGATGTGATAAATGTCCATCTTTGCACGATGGTGGAATTCAAGCGTATTATCTGCTCTCTGGTTCAGTGACATGTACTGCCGTCCGAAGTGAAATACTGACCGATTGACTGAATGAATGAATCAACGAAGAGAGGACGGAAGGAAGGAAGAACGGCTCGATCAGTCAAACATGGGATCAATTAGCGAATGAATCATGATGGTGTTAGCAACTGGACTTTAACGCCCTGCCAACTGCACAAGGGTCACCTCACGATGACAAAACTCTCACAAGTTAACACACATTTTAAAACTCTTCTCATGCGTGAAACGATTACATGTAAGACCTAGCAACTCATCCAAACACAAATATAACACAGGAAATCCCACAACAGGCCAGAAAGTTTACACTTTCTAATCAAGCAAATGGAAAATCGGTAACACTAGGGCCCGTACCAACCGATCCTTTAGCCACCATTATGGGACCAATCGTTGAGAAAGAAGAAACAAAATAAACAATAGTATAAATCTGATCGGCACACAATGTCAGTTCTTGGGCAATGATGACAGTAGGAAAGAACGAAGACTGTAGGATTTCAATCATATTCATGAATCAGTCAGGTCAGTCAATCAATTAAGTAGTCAGTAAATCTTGAAATATCTACTTCCTCTTCCGTATCGTGTCCAATTTTAACATTTTAAATACTGCCACTTTTGATGCATACTGGGTTATTTTTTGTATTTCCATAAACCACCGAGCTTCGACACAGACTACAGGCTCTTTAACCTGCATGTGTGATCTTTTGCATGACTATGTATATTAATTTGAGAGTTTTTACGTTTTGGTTTGACACAGAGACAGCATTATTCCAGGTAATTTTGGGTTTGTTATTACTAAGTATTAGTGTATGCAGATTGAGAGAAAGGGGGTGTATGTCTAAGAGTGTGTATGTGTGTGTGGTTCATGACTTAGAATTATTGAGATATGTTCTTCGTTGTGCGATCGAACGACAGTTTTAATTTCCCACTGGGATTAATAAAGTATATTGTTATTGTTATTGTTGTGTACACAGGGTCTCGGTTTATAGTCTCGTCCGAAGAACTCACAGTGCCACCTGGGAACGTATTGCATTGCTGGTGTACTTACCGGCTTGGATTTCTGAGGACGATACGCCGCCAGAATCTCCGAGAGTTTGTCAGCCATCCCATTCATCTCTCTTCTCTGAGTGCGAGTCATCGGCAACGTATGAAGGATACCAACAGAGAGCTTCACAATTCTGAAACGCAAAATTAATATGTGAAGGGCATTGTCAAAGTTCTACAGGCACAGCGTCTTTCTCCCATCAGTATACGAATCATCGGTAATGTGTATTATAAACATCAGCACATTTTTCCACGTCTGCAAAGTACAATATCATTGTTACTTAGTTCTTGGATTGTAACGCCCCTTCAACCACACAGTCACATCATCTGGACGAATCACATTCACGGCTACTTCATACCAGGTCGAAACCCAAGTCATCAAAAACACAAGAAAAAGGTGGTTCTACAATTGTACACACATAGCAAACACAACCAATATCATTGTCAAGGATACACTATCAAAGTTACACAACGATGGCGTCTCTCTTCCGTCAATGTCAATCATCGGCAACGTATGAGCGATGGCCAAATTTCCCACGGCTGCAGTCCATATCCTGAAGGCAAAGGATACTCGGGGTTCCACAATACAGCCCACACTCTCGATGCAAGAGGACGCTGTCACTGTTCCATAGTCACCTCTCTCACACAGTGAAAATAGTCAGTGAATATTATTAGTGAATAATGTCATAAGTTTCATAATGGTAACATACCAGAAGCTCGGGCAATGGGCTCTAAGCCAGCTGCCTTTCATAATATTGTTGCGGTTTCCAGGTCGCACAAGCTTTCGACCTAACCGGCATACTGCACTGTTGTTGACTGCTGGAATACTCGATACTTTTGGGGGGATTCCAGACACAAACGGAGTTTTTTCTAACAGACCCAGATCAGATAATTAGCCATGCTGAAGACGGAGGTCTAGAGCAGGATTTGAGGCTTCTTTCACTGTTACCTACCTTTTGATCGGCTACATCTGCTTAGATGATTGGCAGCTCTGTCGAAAACATTTATCCACAACATAAATGAAACGTACACTAAAAAGGTTTTGTTTCCGTAATATGAAGCAATGTCAATAGTGCAATGTTTTACAACACCAGGCTGTGTGATACGTTTTGAAGAGTATATATTTTAAAGAACACTACAACATTACTGTCAGGGCATAGAATGTGATATTTAATATACAAGGAATTTCCCCTGAGAGAAAGTGTATGAGGAAAGTCAAATAAGACTGAGAAAAAAAAGGAGAAGAAAAAACAACAACATTCTATTGCATTTACCTGCTAAGAGAAGAAAGTCTCACCAAACGTTTTACAAGAAGAGTATTCCTTCAGGCACCAAAGTTTCCTTCTTCGTCATCCGAAAAACACAAACGGGCCTTTCGCAAAAACGTGGCAGTCGATCACCACTGCCGAGCGCAAGTGTAACGCACAAATATGTTCGGTTTGTCTGTAACGCCGCATATCCATACACCCGTGACTATGTGCACCGTAACACTGACAGACAGCACAACTAATACAATTGCCAGGAGAATTTCTAATTTATTGGCGATACAATCCACTTAACAAAACGCCATTGCACTACTGACCTGGCAGTCAAAGTGCCGGCAGAAATTCACTTCCCATCAAATTGATCAATGTGTCATTTGGCAAAATGACAATGCCTGCAGACAAGCTGCTCGTCACGCCACCTATCGTGAGGCTGTGATATAAAGACCGAGACTGGAATGTGTCACTTGGTTGTTGTTTTGCTTTTATGTGCTCTGATATTTCCATCAGGGTTGACTGGAGGTTAAAAAAACAATTATTTATAGATGTATCTTTACAGCTGGTGATCTGAAAGAACTGTTCTAACGCCAATCTGCAAATAGCTTACCTTCCACTTTGAAGTTGTGTGAAAATGAATTGCCCTTTTCACAGGACTGATGACCTGTAAGTACATCTGCGTAGGTGTACCACACGCAGGAAACGCCTTCGGTTTAAGCGGAGAAAGCTCAACATCACAGGGGCTGCAAGGATTAAAGGTCCCATCCTCGCCGTGAAACAATAAACTGTGAAGAGTCTCACACGATATGAATCAAAAATAGACTCGGGTGCATCAGTGTCTATAAACGATAACTCAGAAGAATTAGCTGGTTCTTGGATTTAAACGTTCCGTCAACCCGCACAGTCACCTCAGGACGAATCATGCAATCAAAGTTCTTTTACGCCAGTTCAAATCCTAAATCAAGTCCTAAATCACAAGTGAAACGCCGAATCACAATTCTGGACACAAAACAGTCAACAGCAACCCAGTGAAGATAACAGTTAACTGACACTGCATTGAATCTGGTCTCTGTACACTAAATTTAGTTCCAGATCTTAAGTTCGTGTTCCAAAAATTACTACGGGTATCTCTTTTTCTTTTTGAGTTTGACTCATATAAAGCAGGTATGAAAACTCAGTCTCTGCGGAAATTGTCATTAAACCTTTGTTTCCAAATCACTGGGAGTCATCGTGGTTGCGGTGCTTTGACTACAAACTAAAAATAACCCAAAGAGAATGATTCTTTCAACTCAGGTTTTAGCAACTCTTTCAAGTCGCTATGGTTGATTATGTGAAATTAAATCATGCATGAACACTCATTTTCCACTGAGAAAACAACACCCGTGGGGTGCTCTCGGTCCTGTGCAGTAATTGCACATACATAATAAAATCATTCAGAGGAATTCCGCTCCTGCAGCAACACACGTAAATAGCTCTCGTTGCTGTGCGTTACCTAATAAAAATCATTTCAAGAAAATTACTTTCCACTCAGGAAAAAAAAAAACTGAGTCACTCGCTAATTTCCGCCGAGAAAGCGATTTAGGGAACACAATACACGTTTTTCTTTTTAACAAGAAAACCCCTAGAAAACACGTAAGCCCAGACTCTCTGATCTCATTGTTAAACCATCTCTAGTTAGGTCTGTGTTGGACAGGAAACGCTGTAGGTCTCCGCGGCAGAGTTCACTATCTGCTCGTCACACGTGGAAAATGCTGAAAACCTCTAAGGTAGAACACGTCTACGTCTTCTTTGCCGCGCGTCAATTCAAACAAAAGGACGAAAAATACTGAACACCTCAACGGCAGAACACGTCTACGTTCTCTTGCCTTGCCGCACGTCACTCCCGACAAGAAGACAGAAAACGCTGAACACCTCTACGGCAAAACACGTCTGTATAGTCTTCCTTCCACACATCGTTCCAGACAAGAAGACGGAAAACGCTGAAGACTTCCACGGCAGATTATATCTAAGTCTTCTTCCACACGTCACTCCAGACAAGGAGACGGAAAACGCTGAACACCACTACGGCAGAACACGTCTGTAGTCTTCTTTCTACACATCACTTTCAGACAAGAAGACGGAAAACGCTGAAGACCTCTACGGCAGAACACGTTTATGCCTTCTTTCCACACGTCAGTTTCAGACAAGAAGACAGAAAATGCTGAAGACAACCACGGCAGAACACGCCTACAGAAAATGCTGGAGACTTCCACGGCAGAACACGCCTAAAGTGTCTTCTTCCACACGTCACTCCTGACAAGAAGACAGAAAACGCTGAAAGGAGAAGGGAACCCTGTCTTCTCATCACAGGTCAGTCCAACAGAAAGTGCTGAAGTCCTCGTCTCGTCCTGTCCCTAGCTCCTACTACAGTTGCGCGCAGTTCCATATCGTGTTCAACACAACCCAGCTAAAGAGAAATAAAACAGGCGGAAAGAAAGAAAAACTTGTGCAGAGGGGGATAGGCTTATTACCGACCCTTTTTGGCCTTGGCTTTTATTGCGGATGGAGCTCCACCCGAGTTGTTTAGGCAACGCGTGCGAGATGAAGACAAGCTTATTTCCTCACTAGGTCCATTACCTGCCGTCCGTCTCCATCTGGGATAAAATCTCCCGCCTCAGCCGGAAGACTTGGAATGTAGTCATCAAATCCTGACAATGCCATGAAACATGTGACCTTTTTTTTTTTTAAACCTTCTCCTCTAAAGCTGTAGTTATTGTGGTGGGTGGGTGGGGGAAGGGGTGCGTGCGCGCGTGTGTGTGTGTGTGTGGGGGGGGGTGTGCGTGGGTGGATGGGTGGGGGTGTGCGCGCGCATGCGCATGTGTGTGCGTGCGCGCCAGGGTGTGTGTGTGTGTGTGTGTGTGTGTGTGTGTTGTGTGTGTGTGTGTGTGTGTGTGTGTGTGTGTGTGTGTGTGTGTGTGTGTGTGTGTGTGTGTGTGTGTGTGTGTGTGTGTGTGTGTGTGTGCGTTGTAACCGTATGTGCCTCGTGTCTTTCAGTCGTAAGAGTTAGTTCTTGAATGATAACATCCCAGAAACCGCTCAGGGTCACCTCAGCCAGGACGAACAAAAACTATCTTAACCCTTTCACTGCCATGCATGTTTGTACATTGTACGCTGTGAATTAAAATGCCAAATTTGAAATCTTTTACTTTTTGGTTGGTTGGTTGGTTGGTGGTTGGTGTTTTTGTTTTGTTTTTTTGAGGGGGGTGGGGGGGGTGATAGTATTTCACCACCATGTGAAGATTTGTCATCAAAATGCACAGTATTGAAAGTAGATTCGTTATAGCCTCCGAAAATGTTCACTTGCAGCTGTACGTGTGGTCTTTTCAGCCTAGAATATTTACGGGGGAGGGGGTCGTGTGTGTGTGTGGGGGGGTGGGGGGGTGGGGGGGGGTGGCAACTGTGGGGTTAAATCACACATTCAATGAAAAGATCATCAAATCACACATAAAACGAACAAAAGAAACAAACCGGCTCACAATTGTGAACACAGTTTTCTGGAATTTCAAGTGTGTGTGTGTGTGTGTGTGTGTGTGTGTGTGTGTGTGTGTGTGTGTGTGTGTGTGTGTGTGTGTGCGCGCGCGCAATCATGGGTATGTTACGGATAAGGGTGTGAGAGAGAGAGCGTGTAGTTTCGTGCACCATTTCCGCTTCACACCAGAGCTACCTGTTAAAATCAATTACCAACGCTTTGCAAGCCGAAACAACATTTCCAATTAATTTGCTTTATCGATTGAGAACACCCTACCAACAACCGGGGTAACTAAAAACAAAAACTCAAAATCATTTTAAACACCTCCTCTCTCTCTCTCTCTCTCTCTCTCTCTCTCTCTCTCTCTCTCTCTCTCTCTCTCTCTCTCTCTCGTACTTATTCCATTACCCTCGTAAATACTATATAAAAAAATCGTTCGTTCGTTTGTTCACACACACACACACACACACACACACACACACACACACACACACACACACACACACACACTCACACACCAGCACCAGCAAAAGGAAAAAGAACAGAAAAAGGACAACCTTCCGGTCATTAATGGTGAGTGAAGGAGGCAGGTAAAGATTGGAGCGTTTCCTACAATTACCGTCTGCTGAAAAGCACTGTGGCATTTGGTGCTCTCCCTTGATGTCGTTTCTGTCGTACTGTCCGTGAAAGTTTGTCTCCGGCTGGCAACTACCGGTTTGTCAGATGAATTATTCAAATAAAATGGGCGACGCAGTTAGTCTACGTTCACATCGCCGCGCTAATTGATCGATGATTAATGTACAATATCTTCTATTAATGGACGTTCCCGTGCATGCATTCAACTCTTCTGACCGAAACCTGAACGAAAAAGAAAAAAAGAAAAATAAAGAAAAGAAAGAAAGAAAGAAAGAAAGTTGTTGTTTTTAAGTGAAATAATAGGTCTGCATGCAACTCAGTGAGGTTAAAACACACACACACACACACACACACACACACACACACACACACACACACACACACACACACACACACACACACACACACACACACACACTTTTGGCCTGTACGCTTTGCCCAGAGGGTCGGACATTTTTTTCGTAGCAATGAAACGGGGGCGGGAGGGGGAAGGGGGTAGAGGGTAGAGGTAAGTATGGTAAACAACCTGGTGTTTTATGCCCAGTCAACCATTACGGTTATATCATGGTGAGGGGGATTCTATTCTATATCTAATCTTTTATTAAAGCAGCAATTTGCTGAAACAATATATATATAACACGAGGGAGGGGGTGGGGGTGGAAGTACCTCAGTGAATGCGATGAGCTGCATATGGCAGAGGAGACCTCAGTGTAGCTTGTTATTCGGTTTTGTTTCATGTTTCACTTGCAGATGAAGGAGCACTTTAGGATGACTGTGCGTGCTTGAGTGAGATAACGCGTGCGTGTGTGTGACTAAGTATTATTGTTTAATCAGATGCTTGTGTGAACTTATTTTTATCCTCTGACGCGCGCGCGTTGTGCATGCGTGCCTCTGTGTGTGTGTGTGTGTGTGTGTGTGTGTGTGTGTGTGTGTGTGTGTGTGTGTGTGTGTGTGTGTGTGAGTGTGTGTGTGTGTGTGCGCGCGCGCGCGCGTGAGAGAGAGACACACAGACAGAGAGTAACTGTTTATACAACATTTTATTGTTTGGTGTGTTTTCGGTCTTTGTAGCCGTGTTAGAATATTAGTCTGTTGTTTATTCTGTTTTGCTGTGCACCACCACAAGACAGATTTCTTTATAAACTTGTGCTTGGACACTAAATATTCTGAGTCTTATTGTGTTAGATGCGGCTCGAGATTGAAGACACGGCACGCGGCATCCTCAGTGAGGCCGGAGATGTCTTGTCTTTTCCCTCTCTGGAATCTCAGGGCTAGCTGTCATTTGATTCCACTTTAACAATAACAGTAACAATATACTTTATTCAACCCAGCTTTCCTACTCCTTTTGTTATTCTGTTTAACCTTTGGTTCTTTCCGTCTTCTCCTTTTTTCCGTTTGGCCGAGTCTCCTGCTGGATTTTAACGTCCCGCCATCCTCTTTCTCCTCTCTCTGCTTTGGTCACCTTTGTCTGCTTTGGTCACAGTAGTACCAATGGCAGGGGCTGGGTGAGGGGGCGGGGGGTGGAGGGGTGAGGAGTCAGTTGTTTAGTTCTTAGCGAGTCAACTGTACAGTTACCACAGGACGAGCCACACATTCAAAGTTCTTTCATACCAGTTCCACACACAAGTCTCCAAATCACAAGTGGTCAGAGGCCGCAAGATACACGGAAACCTTTGAAAGACAGCTGAATCACAGCTAAGTAGGCTACACGTTGGCTCAGAGCTCCGGACACAACACCGTCGACATCATACACAACGGAAAAAATAACAACAACAAAACAATAGTTACCATATCTCAAATGCTTTATTATTTTACTTCTTTACAACGGACAGAAAGAAATATGGTCAAATTCTTCTCATCATATTCAGTACGTTTATTCTTCGATCTTAACGTCCAGTAGATAGAGCATGGCCACCTAAGGACGAATCACATATTCAAAATTCATCCATACCAATTCTAAACACGGGAGGTCACCAAACGACAAGTAAACGCTGACTCACAGTAACAAACATCACACAGTCAACAGTAATCAAAAACAAGTCAAAATATTCAATAACAATATATACATGTCCAAAATAATAAAGAGTATGTCGTAACACTGTTATTATGCACAAAAGGAATTAGTTTTTCGATTTTACTATCATTTAATCTAGTCTTGCATCAGGTGTTAGCATGAATAGGATGCATGCGCAGATAACTCACTTTTGGTTAGCGCGCGTTTGGCGCTCACATTGTTCTTCTTTTCAGTCTCCTCTTGAGGATCTGTTTTCATTGTTTTTCTAGTGTTCTTTCTTCTGGATTACCAGATGCTGGTTTCCTGGTGTTTGGATTCTTTCAAGGTAGAACGAGTAAGTAAGTTGGTGTTTTACGCCCACTCAACCCTTGCGGTTATATCAGGGCAAAAAGGTAGGACGAGAAGTTCTTCCTTTCATTACCCCAACGGGGGCTGGTAGATTTTGTCCGCGCTGGCGGACAGAGGCTCATGCGGCGCGGGAATCTGCTGAGGAGACTTTTAGTGCTCAGTCAGCGATGGTTCAGACCTCTTGCTTGTCCGATATTTTGAAGGCCAATTTACAAGAACAAATCATCTGGCTCTCTCAGCGTGACTCGGCGGTGCTGGAACAAAACGAGTAAGTAAGTAAGTAAGTAACTTGGTGTTTTACGCCCAGTCAACCATTACGGTTATATCAGGGCAAGAAACAAAACGAAGACTTGATGGTCGGTGACCACAATGAAGAAGCTGGCGGTGTCAGCTTGGACTGTGCTGGGTCAGCACAGAACTGCGACTCTTTCGCTGGTAGTGCGCAGTTTGGCAGCAGTTCTGCCAACTCTAAGGACTGCGAAACTGATTCGGTCAGTGAGTTAAATGTGGCGGTGCCACAAAAGAGACCAGGAGCGTCTGTCTGTCGACATGCTGGACAGTATGGCATCTGCCGCCGAGCTAAACGTGGAGGAGACCACGAGCCCCCCGGTGCTAGACAAACTAGCAAAGATAGCGGTGAATAGATTCACTGTGCCAATGCCAGACGGGAAACTTGAAGAAAAGCTCCAGAAGTTAAAAATTTCGGAGAGCTGCAATGCCATCATGGACCCCCTTTTGAATGATGAAATTATACACTTAAAACACCAAACCAACGATGGGAAGTCGTACGTCTCTTTTGCATTCACAGTTTGTTTTGTTTCAGGTGTCAGTACAGAGAATGCTTGTCATGAACACAGTCACTCAACGAGCGTCTTCTGGGGGAGAACAGAATCCAACACACACACACACACACAAAAATTGAAGATCGTGCTGACTGCCATTCGCCCTGCATCATTCACAATGCCGGGTTTGAGGCTCTACGTCCCAACCAGTACACACTGGAGACTGCCTGTTATTCCCACGGGCAGAACTACGGACAGTACCCTTAAAGAATTAACACCAAACACACAGACAAAAATATCTCGTCAACAGAAAATAAATATAACATGGAATCACCGGACTGACAAGGTAAGTTTACAGTATTTAAAAATTTCAGGTGGAAGAAACAGATCACTTTTAGAAATACATGTTGCAGAAGTTTTCCCACATGACTGCAGGGAACACGACTAATTGCCGGAACCTGTACCAAAAAACAAACAGGGCAACAACAAAACCACACACAAAATATCAATGAATGGCATCCATAACGTTTGCCATAAAGTAACATAAAAAGTTGTTGCTTTTTATTTTTATTTTTTATAAATATATTTTTAAACATCTATTAGAAAAAATAAATTTGTTCAGATTCTCACTAGCTTACAGGCTCTATAAATCCAGATCACGAAAATGCAGTACCGATAAAAGAAGAAGGTTTTCTTTCTACCTGCTTAAATACACACACCAACAAGAGTAGCATCATCCAGTCCTATGTATGTAACATTTTTGCATTTAAGTGTGTGTGTGTGTGTGTGTGTGTGTGTGTGTGTGTGTGTGTGTGTGTGTGTGTGTGTGTGTGTGATGAAATGTATATCTTACGAAATATGGCGCCATAAATAACATATTATTAAACAGTCACTTCTTCTTCGTTCGTCTGTGGCTTTAACGTAGCTTTGGTTCGACTTTTCTTACTGATCCACCAAAAGGTGTTCGATACCCTGTTGGACGTTCAGTGGCTCAAAAAAGGAATAAAAGTTGCCGTGCTTATTTCAGTGTCGCCGCTGGTCAGTGAAACAAAACAGCGGGATTTTCGTGTTCTCTGGTCCTGTGCGGAACTTGCTGCTTGAAAAGAACAGAATGATTAAAGGAAATAATTATAGCCTTTATCGCTGCTGCTCAGCACTTAATACGGGTACTGAAGAAAAACCCATCCGCGGTGGGACATAAATCAGTGATACAATCCTAGTTTTAATTAATCTGCTTTGTAAAACGGAAAATCATCAACTGTGGGTAAATCACACGGTGTCACAATGTTTCATTCAGTTCCAGCTATCAGATATTAATCAGCAATACAATTCTAGTTTAATTATTCTGTTTCGTGA
Organism: Alviniconcha strummeri; assembly: GCA_963584105.1. NCBI lineage: Eukaryota > Metazoa > Mollusca > Gastropoda > Provannidae > Alviniconcha > Alviniconcha strummeri. Next base: position 384,843 of record OY757548.1, read on the forward strand.
AACGGGGGAAAAAACAGGATTCCCTTTGTCAGCTGAAGGTACGGCGTCATGATTTATTAATTTCCTGCCGTGGGACATTAATAAGTGATATAATCCTTAATTAAAATGAGTTTTGTGAAAGTGACAAAACAAGAGTCCCCTTCTCAACTCAGTGATGTTTTACTAATGCAATCCTTTTTAGCAGTAATTTTCCCCCAGTCATGTTTACCTTCCATCGACAAGTAGGTATGTAACTTGGGTTTCTTACACCCAGTCAACCACTACGCCCCTGCAGAGTGTATGGAAGTGGACCGTGCAGGCGACGCAAGGAGCTCTGGAGTCACTACGAAAAGGCGGGATTCCCAAATCAACTTTGGAAAGACATTATCACTGCACAAACAAGTACCCAAATGAAGACCGAAAGTCTTTCGGCAGACAACGTACGTTAACAAATAAATCAGAAGAAGAGCTCGTCAAGTAGTGTTTTATCTCCCAGAAAACATGTTTGATGTTAGCAGGGGGGTTTTTGTGTGTTTTTTTTATAATAATAATGGCATACCAGCGTGCAGTGAGAGAGGGAATCGCACATAATTATGTTTAATGGTGATCTCAGACCAGCTGGAAAGGTTTGCAGAATTTTGGCTCGCAGACGTGAATGTGCAGAACTGAAAATGACAAATCCCAAAATTAAATTAAAAAAGAACATTACTAAAATATCGGCCGAACTTCGACACACTGAAGTGAACGACTTTCTCAGCACCACGGTTTCTAAGGAGACGCCCAAAACTTGAACTGACACACACAAAAAGAAAACGAACAAGCATCATACACGGTGGAGAACGGAACAAAAGGGAACATGATCCTGCAAGGGGACGATGGCAGCCCCAAAATTGCCCCATTTGAAAACCGTGTAGCGTTTAGCTTGCGGTAGCAAGTGGCACCTTCCCCCTCCCGCCCCCCTTGTCCGTTGTCATGGGTAATGGGGCAAACTTTCCACCTTTCTCAGTGCCGACGCCATCGATTTCATAATGGCTATCCCGTGTGTGCTGCGGGGAAGTATTTGTAGCCACAGCCGAAAGGAACGAAAACGGATCCTTACTGCTCTTTTTGTCTGCGATGGGAAAAAAAGTGAAACGTTTTCGACCATGGAAGCGATGGGCAGATAGCTTGGGTTCTGCGTAAACTGGGTGTTCCTTCCAGCTGGCTCTTGAGTGCGTAACGCCTCCATTCTTTACCGTGCGTGCGTGCGTGCGTTCTTAGAGGACGGACGGGGCCTTACGTGTCCAATGCCACTGGTAAGGGTAATTCGTTAGTTACAGGATTTTAACGTCCCGTCAACCGCATAGCTGGGTCCCCTAAGGACAAAGGACAGATTAAAAATTATTTTACATCAGCGGTAAACGCAAAATCACTAAATCGCAAGTAACAAACCTGAATCACAGTTCCGAACACAACACAGACAAGAGAGATAAAATGAAAAAAACGGTTCACACAGCAGGCACATCTCAATAATTACACATCGTCAGACTACAGCTGACGCAACGCTGGAACCCCAGAACGACAATATTAATGCACCGCGTGGACCCAGCGGAGGCCAGAACATTTATTAAATTACAAGCACGTCAGACTCGCCGTTACAACATCTCAAAATAAAAATCAATTCGTCAAGTCACAATTACTGTCTAATTCACTGTTATGCTTTCGTGCCTGTTTATATTCAGCAGGCACTCACTACGGGAACTTTAAATCGCTTACGACTATGAACGGGGTGACCTATTTTGTTCCGCGGGCCAATACGGGAAACTGCGTCAGGCACAACTAAGGCAGCAGTTAAAAGTAGGCAGAGGATTGGGGAAAGGGTGTGTGGGGGAGGGGGGAAAGGGGGGGGAGGGGAGAAGGTGATTGGACCGGGATGGTAGAAATTAGGACAGTGTAGTAATTTCTGGCTAAGGGTGGAGTATGCACGGTTATAACTGTGTTCTGACCTACTCCATCAGAGGGTCCTTAATATCTCCGTCTGCAGTACCACATTACGGGGACGGGGTTGTTGTTTTTTTAATAATAAAGGGCAATGGACCAGAAAGGTAAAAAATCAGGACGTGTAAGTAAGCTGAAAGAGGATTTTTAGTGTTGTTTGTTTTTTTTTCTTTTATGAAGGCCAATGGACAAGGGAGGCAGAAATTAGGATCTGTAAGTTGGAAGAGGATTTTTTTTTTTTAAATGAAGGCCAATGGACCAGGAAGGCAAAAATTAGGATGTGTAAGCAAGTTGCAAGAGGATGTTTAAAAAAAAAAATTGAATGAAAGCCAACGGACCAGGAAGGTAGAAATTAGGACAGTAAGTAATCCCCCCCCCCCACCCCCGCGTCGCTATCATGACTGTTGGGGAAGCAGTTGCGGTTAGTTAGTAAATGGATTTTAATGTCCTGTCAACCACACTGGACAGGCAAACTCATAAGCAAATGCACCTTTCAAAACTCTTCTCACACACATATATATATAAACCCTTTGTCAAATCAATCCAAAAACCAATCACTTTGCAAACATAAAACAAAACATATATTCTTAAACATCAAACACAAATTTTCAGAGTTAGTCCCTTCAATATTACCCCTGTTAAAAGAACACATAAAACTATGACATGCTGGTATCGTCGACCATTCTAATTTATCAATACCAGATATCAAAAAGGAACGGACAGACACAATACTTTTCTTCTTCTTTTTTAAGTTATATAAATACATAATGGCAAATACCAGTGCCATATGGCAGCAAGCTGCGCATACCACCTACCAACTATCATCTCCTAGCTGCTCGACAATAGCCATACAGAAAGCCTCTTAACGAAAAATATTTCGAGTTTTCTGGAGGAAAAAAAAAAAGTCAGGAGAATTGACCATTAACAGAAAACTGACAAGACAGAAAGAACAAGAGGACTAGGCAAAAAAACAAGAGAGGAGATAGGAAAGGGGAATCAAATGACAGCCTTGATATTCCAGACTGGGGGAAGACATCAGACATCCCCGGCCTCCCTTCGGAAGCAGTAGCAGAACTTGGGTGGAGTTCGCAAATGCAACCAAGCCAAAAAAGTCAATAATTAGGACATCTCAAAATTAGCATTCCACTTACTTACAACTGAGAAGATGCTTCAAGACAGATTCCCTTTGATGCATTCAGCACAAAATTGGGCCGGAGGTTGGCGCTCCTGATCTTAAGGGGGAACTATCACCCAGAGGAGGGTACAATTTCTCTTTGAATATTTTCTACTAAACATGTTGTTACACACCAGTAGAAATTTGGCATGTGGGTCAGATAATATTGTATGTTAATAATGTATCTATAGTAATACTTTAGGTTGTTAACTTTTTAAGCAGGACTTATTTAATAAAATAAAAAATAAAAAATGTCTGAAAATATCTTCATATTTTATGCCCTTCTAACTTGCAAACTATCTCACTCAAAACTCTAGTTTGCAAATAATACTTACAGATATAACATCTCTAGTATGTTCAATGCTTTAAGCCTAGGAATGAAACTTTTTGGTAAATAATGTAGAGCAAAAAATTAATTTTTACTCATGAAATGTGGGTTTTGATACCACTGAAACTTCTGCATATATGAAGATAGCTGCTATCTTGTAGAATATACAAGGACCACTGATGCTACCTTCTTGTGTTCAAAATTTGAAGTGGTTGAAAAACAAAAATGCTGTACTGCCCATTAGCGAAATAATTCTCCAAAATGTCTGCCATGGTAGCCAGTCATAATCTGATCAATTTCGATATCTTTGACTTCACATTTCTCAATAATTACTAGTCTGAGAAAATCCATTTATTTGGGCCTCTTAGAGGAATGTCTGCTATATCTAAAAAGCAACAACTAAAAAACAATCACTACAAATAACTAAAAAAAAAGAAGATATTTTTTCAAAATTATGGGTGATAACACTGCAGCAACTAAACATCATGCATGCGCTGATCTCTGAGAAGGGTCATCCTCGCAGCTGCAAATTTAACATGTGGTATCAGTTTTACACTCACCCCTTCTGGGAAATAAAACCACCCACTTCAGCTCAACATCTGATTAAAAACAAACTGGTAGCCCATTGCAGGTATGCACGCTTAGTTAAGAGACTTGTGCTGCGAAGTGCATGCATTAATTAAGTCAATGTTTGTCTGTCTTCCAACATGGTAAACACAACCAATCCAAAAAAAGTCTATAATTAGCACAGTTCAAAATCTACATTTCAATTATTAACAGCTGAAAAAGATACTTTTCAAAAAGTGGTAGCAGAGCTGTAAGTTACTGGGTGTTTTATGCCCAGTCAACCAGTAGTTATATCGGGGCAAAGTAGCAAATCTGACAGTTCTGAGATTCCGGTCATAGACTAAACATTAGACATCCCTAGACTCACTTCCAAGGGTGACAGCCTATGCTTCAGTCTGAATTAAAGGGGAGGCAGTGGCAAAACTGGGGTGGAGGTTGGAGTTCCTCATCTTGACGTCACAGCAGTTAGACATCATGCACAGATCTCCAAGAAGGGTCATCCTCACAGCTGCAGAACTTAACATGTGGTATCAGTTTTACACTCCTCTTCTGAGAAATAAAACCACCCACTTCAGCTCAACATCTGATTAAAAACAAACTGGTAGCCCATGGGAGGTTGGAGTTCCTCATCTTTACACAGCAGCAGTTAGACCTTATGCACAGATCTCTGAGAAGGGTCATCCTCACAGCAGCAAAACTTAACATGTGGTATCAATTTCACACTCATCTCTTCTGAGAAATAGAACGACCCACTTCAGCTCAACATCTGATTAAAAACAAACTGGTAGCCCACTGCAGGTGTGCACGCTTAGTTAAGAGATCCCCAACGCTATGTTTGGCGTGTAGCTCAGAACGGCCAGCGCGACTTAACATGGGTTTCGTCAGAGCCAGTCACAGGCATGTTTTTTCTGACAGTTCAACAGTTGGACCTAATGTACCAAACTCCAACATGGTAAACACAACCAAGCCCAAGTAGTCAATAATTAGAGCAGTTCAATATCTACATTTCATTTATTAACAGCTGACAAAGATACTATTCAAAAGGTGGCAGCAGAACTGTAAGTAGTAAGTAACTTGGGGGTTTTACGCCCAGTCAACCAGCAGTTATATCAAGGCAAAGCAGCAGAACTCACGGCTCTGGGATTTCAGAAATGGACTGAACATCAAACATTCCTAGACTCATTTCTGAGTGTGACAGCCTACGCTTCAATGTGAACTGAAGGGGAGGCAGTGACATCATGCACAGATCTCCAAGAAAGGTCATCCTCACAGCTGAAAAAACGTAACATGTGGTATCAGTTTTACACTCATCCTTTCTGAGAAATAAAACCACCCACTTCAGCTCAATATCTGATTAAAAACAAACCGGTACCCCACAGGAGAAAATGCAGGACTGAGCAACAAGAAAAGTAACTGGCTCCAGAAAAAAGCTTAAATGAATTAGGATGTTAATTGACGCAGCTTAAAAGCAGGGAGAGGATTTGGAAGCAAAATGAAGGCAACTCAAACAGCCAAGGTATCATTTACAACATTCAAGTAACGTCTCCAACGTGTAAAGCTCAGGACTGTTCAGGAAGCGGTAACAGAATTTGGGCAGATGCAGGTACAGTTGGTTCTGACAGTTCAACAGCTGGACCTAATGTACCCATCTCCAAAATCTATATTTTATTTATTAACAGCAGACAAAGATACTGTTCAAGATGTTGTAGAAGAACTGTAAGTAAGTAACTGACTTGGTGTTTTACGCCCAGTCAACCAGTACAGTTATATCAGGGCAAAGGAGCAGAACCGACAGCTCTGAGATTCCAGACATGGACTGAACATCAGACATCCCTAGACCCATTTCAGGGGGTGACAGCATATGCTTCAATGTGAACTGAAGGGGAGGCAGTGGCAATTGGGCCGGAGGTTGGCGCTCCTGATCTTAATGTTACAGCAGCTAGACATCATGCTCAGATCTCCGAGAAAGGTCATCTTCACAGCCGCAAAACGTAACATGTGGTATTAGTTTTACACTCATCTCTTCTGAGAAATAAAACCACCCACTTCAGTTCAACATCTGATTAAACACAAACTGGTAGCCCACGTGAGGAAATGCAGGACTGAGCCACAAGAAATGTAATTCATAACTAGCTCCACAAGAAAACTTAAACTTGATGCAGCTTAAAAGCAGGGAGATGATTTGCAAGCAAAATGAAGGTGACTGAAACAGCAAAGGTATCAATTATGACAGTCAAGCAATGTCCCCAATCTGTCAAGCTCAGGTCTGTTCAGGAAGCAGTAACAGAATCTGGGCGGATGCTGGCACAGTTGGTTCTGACAGTTCAACAGCTAGACCTAACGTACCCATCTCCAACATAGTAAACACTACCAAGCCAAAAAAGTCAATAATTAGCACAGTTCAATATCTAGATTTCATTTATTAATACCTGACAAAGATACTGTTCAGGAAGTGGTAGCAGAACTGTAAGTAAGTAAGTAACTTGGTGTTTTACGCCCAGTCAACCAGTACAGTTATATCCGGGCGAAGTAGCAGAACTGACAGCTCTGAGATTCCAGACATGGACTGAACATTAGACATCCCTAGACTCATTTCCAAGGGTGACAGCCTATGCTTCAGTCTGAATTAAAGGGGAGGCAGTGGCAAAACTGGGGTGGAGGTTGGTGTTCCTCATCTTGACGTCACAGCAGTTAGACATCATGCACAGATCTCCAAAAAGGGTCATCCTCAAACTGGCAGCCCATGGGAGGTTAGCGTTCCTCATCTTTACACAGCAGCATTTAGACCTTCGTTTTACACTCATCTCTTCTGAGAAATAAAACCACCCACTTCAGCTCAATATCTGATTAAAAACAAACTGGTAGCCCATGGGAGGTTGGCATTTCTCATCTTTACACAGCAGCAGTTAGACCTTATGCACAGATCTCCGAGAAGGGTCATCATCACAGCTGCAAAACTTAACATGTGGTGTCAGATTTACACTCATCTCTTCTGAGAAATAAAACCACCCACTTCAGCTCAACATCTGATTAAAAACAAACTGGCAGCCCACGGGAGGATGGCGTTCTTCATATTGACGTCACAGCAGTTAGACATCATGCACAGATCTCCGAGAAGGGTCATCCTCACAGCTGCAAAACTTAACATGTGGTGTCAGTTTTACACTCATCCCTTCTGAGAAATAAAACCACCCACTTCAGCTCAACATCTGATTAAAAACAAACTGCCAGCCCATGGGAGGTTGGCGTTCCCCATATTGACGTCACAGCAGTTAGACATCATGCACAGATCTCCAAGAAGGGTCATCCTCAAACTGCAAAACTTAACATGTGGTATCAGTTTTACACTCATCTCTTCTGAGAAATAAAACCACCCACTTCAGCTCAGCATCAGATAAAAAAAAAAACTGGTAGCCCGCAGGAGGAAATGCAGGAAAGAAACGTAACTGTCTCCAAAAAAAAACTTAAATCAATTAGGATGTTAACTGACACAGCTTAAAAGCTGGGAGAGGATCTGGAAGCAAAATGAAGGTAACTGAAACAGCAAAGGTACCAATTACAACATTCAAGTAACGTCCCCAATGTGTCAAGCTCAGGACCATTGAGAAAGTGGTAACAGAATTTGGGCAGATGCAAGCACAGTTGGTTCTGACAGTTCAACAGCTGGACCTAACGTACCCATCTCCAACAAGGTAAACACAACCAAGCCAAAAAAGTCAATACTTAGCACAGTTCACTATCTACATTTCATTTATTAACAGCTGACAAGGATACTGTTCAGAAGTTGCAGCAGAACTGTAAGTAACTAACTAACTTGGTGTTTTACGCCCAGTCAACCAGTACAGTTATATCAGGGCAAACTTGGTGTTTTATGCCCAGTCAACCAGTACAGTTATATCAGGGCAAACTTGGTGTTTTATGCCCAGTCAACCAGTACAGTTATATCAGGGCAAAGTGGCAGAACTGACAGCTCTGCGATTCCAGACATGGAGTGAACATCACACATCCCTAGACTTATTTCTGGGGGTGACAGCCTATGTTTTAATGTGAACTGAAGGGGAGGCAGTGGCGCTGGTGCTCCCGGTGTTAACATTGCAACAACTGAACATCATGCACTGATCTCTGAGAAGGGTCATCCTCGCAGTCACAAACTTTAACATGCGATAACAGTTTTACACTCACCTCTTCTGGGAAATAAAACCACCCACTTCAGCTCAACATCTGATTAAAAACAAACGGGTAGCCCATGGGAGGATGCACAGGACTGAGCCTGAAGAAACGTAACTGGCTCCACACAAAAATTGAAACAAATTAGGACGTTAGTTGCATTTTAGAGTCCTGTCAACAGCACAGGGTCATCTCATGACGAGCACATAAGCAACGGATCCAACTAAAAACACAAGACCTTGCCTGCGCTACAGGAAACTGATCCCCATCATGCTCGATGCCCCAAGGGACGAGGCTCGTGGTGCTTCTACAATCGTTCGCTGGCTCGTGGAGATCCTCCTCCACAACACAAGGGGAACATCACCACCCCAATTAACCAAGAGGTGGGAAAGCAGCTTGTTCCTCTGTACAAAAAGCTTGCAGACCCAGAGCTTCTGAGGTGATGCCTAAGAGGCAAGTCCCAGAACATAAAAGAGTCTCTCCATGGAGTCATCTGGAGTCGCTGTCCAAAGCACATGTTTGCCTCCCATGACAAGGTTGAGCCAGCCACACTGGTCTCTGTTGGCGAATTCAACATGGGATCCACAGCAAGCCACAATTTCATGACAGCCCGTCTCTATGTTCCAGAAAACACAAAGAGGCTGGGACAACAGAGAGACAGACTCAGATAATCCAACAGCAGGCACAAACTGGATTAGAAAGAAAACTATCGCTGGAACAAAGTTCAGCAGGCCAAAGAACAGGAGAGAAGAAGGCATTTACAAGAAGAGGGTGGGCCTGCCCTATGAAGCTGGTGCTTTCTGAGATGCAATTGTGACTGTGCAGTTCATTTAAAAGCTGTTTGCAGACTGTGTTACAAACGGCTTTTTCAGAACACTTCATGCACAGTTAAAAGTGGCTCACAAACACGATTTGCTCTGTTTCTATTTCCATGCGCTTTACTGCATCCATAACTTCTCTATTGCATGTAGCTTAAGACATTGGTAACAACTTTAGAGAAGGGTTTGTTGGTATCTTCAAATGGAAAAGAGTTATTGGTACTTGATTATAGAGAGCACAGGCATTTTCATTCACGACATGTACCCAAATTTTGACATCCTGAAAAATATTTCATACTTGAAATATTTAAAAAATCCTCATGAAAAGCTGTAGATTACATTTCTCCAAGAAGAACACAATTTACTCTGTGTAAATAGCTGTCTCTGGAACAAACATATGCTGTTTATATCCAATATGGCCATCATTGTCCCTACAATGGGAATGAAAACATCCAAAATGTGTGTTAAACGTCTTCTCAGACACTAGACTTGATAATAAATATCAACAAGCTGATATGTGATAAGTATCAATAAAGAGCAAACTTTTGTTGGCAATATTTCACCTTAATCAAAGGCCAATGGATTGTTGGCTTCACTTATCACTTTGGGGCCAGTTTCATACACAAATCAACATTCATTATAATAACAATAATAGGGATCATTTCTAAAGCACAAGTTCTTAAACCACACACAAAAAAATGGCTCACAGTTCTGAACACAACAGCCCAAATGTACACCATTTCATCTCTTTATAGCAGAACTGTGTTCCACAAAAAGTAAACAGGCACTGTAGTGTTGAAGTCAACTGACACTGAATGCTTATGGCACTGACACTGAATGCTTATGGCTGCACAGTGGCTAACTAACCACGATAAGCACTTACTCTTTTTAAGAACCTGAGGAGTCCTGTCCACGTAAAATTTGTGCCTCTATCATCTCAGTCAAGATCTGATTCTTCCTCCGGACATTGGCCGCATTTTCTGAACTACGGTAGTCATAGGTAAAAATGTCCGGTTCCCGCTGGCAGATAGCATCATATGCATTGCAGAGACGGCCAATCTCACCCACAGACAGCATGTAGGAGCGGGAATGAGGGTCGACATCTGACACCTCGAACATTTCTTCTGTGAGGTCAGTTCGATGAACTGGAAACAATGTTCTGGAGAAAGGAAAAAAAAAGAAAAAAAAAAGACAGTCAAACATGAATATCAGGTGTAAATTAATGCAACAGCACTGTGCATCATTAGACTCACTCACCCCTTTTTCTCAGAACAGCAAAAACTCTCAAAAAGAATTTCTAGACATAAAAACTCTGACTCTTTAGGCAAAATGCGTATAAACTATCTGTTCACAATACACAAGCAAGTCCTTGTATTCAGCACCACCTAACAGTCAACAGCAAGTTAAAAACCAGTTTCAAATTTCTTTGATTTTTTTTTCCCGGAAGTAGTTGGCAGTTGCAACATTTACTTATATTTATAATTCATTAATTGTTCAATCACATTAAGAGTTTCAAGAAAATAAAAAGCTGTTTCTTCCCAAAAGGAATATTTTCATGCTTGCCCTGGAAAGCAGCTTATGTGGGTGCAAACAAATGGGTAAAGAACACTGTTGCAACAACTCACTCAACACCGCGGCGGCAATACTTCTGCCGATAGTGGTAGACATGGCGAGCCACTTTCTCCACCAGGGGAAATGGAAGCTGGATCAATGGCTTCACTCGCGGCACAATGTGAACAACTCCAACATCCACATCTGGGGCAGGCACAAATGCACGACCTGGAAACAGTATTAGTTATTACCAAATAAAGTCACATCTGCAAACTACAAAATGATGAACGTTAATGAATAAAGTTGCAGTGGAAGCACTAGTAATAGATTCCCTGCACTCCATGCTATCCTGTCCTTTCATCACTGCCACAGTTGATTGCATCACAGCCAGCCCCAGATCCCCCTCCTTAAGAGAAACTCCCCACAGAAAAGAGCATGGTGCAGACATAGATAATTGCTTTTTAAGGTCCAGTCAACCATGACCGTAATATCTGGGCCAAAGTGTGGCTAGTGTAAGTGAAACTCCCCCACATAAACCAGCATAAGAGAAACTCCCCACACATATATTCTGAAAAGAGCATGGGGTGTGTAAGAGAAACTCCCCACATAAAATAGCGCAAGGCATACAGCAACAGTGCAACTACAAGAAACTTCCCATAAAGCAGCATAGGGTAGGTAACTCACTGACTGGAAAAGAAACTCCCAACATAAAATAGCACAGGGCATATCTTATTATATTCTCATTTTATATATATATTGAAGTAATTGCATGACACACAGTAATCATCCAGCCCATGCCAAAAAGAACACTCACCATCTACTGATCTAGTTAATATTTCACCTCACTTATTCTGCTTGACACATAACGATAACCATACCTGGTATAACAAAGCAGAGCTTGACGTCACACAGATATTGGCACATGACAGAAAGGCGACATCGCTGCTTAGTCAATATCCTAGCCACCATTCTCTCAGCAACCTCCTTCTGGAATGTCAAGGTCAATTTTGTACGACCATACTTCCAAGGCCCAGACTGCGCTGATATGGCTGCCAGCCAGCGAATGAGAAGAGGCGTTGACACGCTGAAGGGTAGGTTACCAATGATGTGTATGTTAGGAGGAGACGAGTCCCAGGGTTTTGCCAGTTCTTCTGGAATGATCTGCTCCATGTTGAAATTCAGCACATCTCCTTCATAGACACTAAGTCGCCCCTCAGCTGCCTCCGACAAGACCTGGAGATCATGCAAATTATGCAATTGAAACATTTTACTTGATGTCCATTAAGATTGCCCTTACTCTACACTGAAATGCAAAAGAAAATATTTACTTTGTTATTTACCCCCTGCTATCTTCTGTAATTTTAGAAGTAAAAAAAGTACACACACACACAAACACAGAGAAAGAGATCAAGAAAAAGACAAAAGACAGATAGATATATATACACAATATTAAATTTGAAAATTTTATTCAATAATGCTATAGCCCCATTTGAAGGGGTGTAAGCACAATAAATCTTATAATACAAATTTGTTCTATGCTGTCCTGCATTTGATGATTTAAGATACAAGTTTATAGAACCAAAATATTTCAATAACCCATGTGAATTTTGGCTGCCATTGCTCTTAGCTACAGAAAATGAATGTGCCTTGAAATCTCTTGCTTTGTAACTTAAATGTACATTATGAACTAATAATCAAGAATGTTATTATAATGTTCTCCTCTGCATAAGATTTCACTTTCTCTTTGTTCATTTGCAACATTCCAATGTCAGCATCAGAGAGAGGTACAAATTGACAGAGAAGTTAAGGTTTAAACAAATTAATGGGCAAATTTATCAAAACTGGTATTAACTATTTTATATATTATACATTAACAGTTAGCATTTTAGCAAGTACTGTGTTGTGCTCCACTGAAAACAGCTTACTGTGTATGCATACACTACTGACTGCATAAATGTTACATTGTATCAGTGTAAGCATGTCCTTCTTGAGCACACCTGTAAGCTTGGCATAAATCGTCGATCTTTCTCCACCACAGCAACATGACTGGCCCCAGTGTTCAGCAAAGACCTGGTTATGCCCCCTGGTCCTGGCCCCACCTCGCAGACAAAGGCTCCATCCAGCTTGCCTGCCACTCGTACTATCTTGCGTGTCAAGTTCATGTCAAGGAGGAAGTTCTGAGACAGTTGCTTTCTGGCGCTCAGCTGGTACATTCGGATCAGATCCTGGATAGTTGGCAATGGGGGCAATCGTCTGGTAGCCATAGCAACAGCTTTGACCAAGTATTCTCATTGAAGCTGTTGTTAACAGGAAAGGTCTCTTTCCCTATGACTGTACCACTGGTGCAGTTGTGTGGGCAAATGAAGCTTGCATCCTCGACAGAAAAGCTGCACAAAGAAATAAAACAATTAAAACTTAGAAATATTCAAATTGCCTTAGAATTTATTTTCTTTAGATGAAGAAAATGTACCAACCAATAAACTTAGAAATTATTACAAAAGGTTAAAAGTATGAAGAAGAATATAAAGAAATAATAAAGATCATGGTTTCATAATCATATATCATCTGCAGTTTTTGCTGAAACTATTCTATAACACTGTGAGCGGTTTCTTCTTCTTCTTGTTCTTCCATTAATCATCCACCATCATCCTGCTGATGATTCTAATGATGGACTTGGGGTTCTACGTGGTTTCCTGCCATCTGGTGTCCAGGGGGTGAGGGGAGGGGAACAGTATGGAAGTCTAAAGGTTGGTGGGGGGGGGGGGGATGAGGGATGGGGAGGGGAGGTAGCTGGGGGGGGGGGGAGGACAGGGAGGGAGGAGGGTTAGATCCGGTTTTTGAAGGCCTCCACCATGGCTGATTGAATTGCCACCAATGTGACAGTGGGAGGGCGTTCCACTCAACAATGGTTCGGGGAAAGAATGATTTCTGCCTGTACTGTGTCCTGCAGGCAGGAAGCAGATAGGCCTCAGCATGAGTTGAACGGGTTGATCTTGAGGGTGGGCTAGGAATTGGCTTCCTGGTGGTGTTGACCACTTCTCCACGGTGGAACTTGAAGAACGTCACGAGGCGGCATGCCCTTCGTCTGCGTGCATCCAGTCACCAGTGGGGACCACTTCAGCTGGTCGTACGTTTCACTGACACTGGAGGTCTGTCGATGGCGGAAGACCACCCATCACCCCGCCCTTCGCAGTACGGCCTCAATTTTGTTGATGTTCTTGGCGGTGTACGGTCCCAGACACTGTAACTAGAGTAAGCGTATTCCTGAACTGAGCGGACAAGTGCTTTGTACGCCTTATCTTCGGTATTATGTGCAACACGATAAGCCTGCTTGCTTTCCTTCTCTCTTTTATTATCTTTCCCAGCCGAGGTCTTGCAGCATGGTTTGCACGCAACGCTCTGACAGGGTCCTTGACAGGTCAAATGAAATAAAATTAAAAGAGCCAGGTATGTAGTCCTTGAATGCGAATCGGGTGGAAATCCACGTCCCATTCTTCCGCGATGAGTGCTTCTTTATGACCCGGGTGTGTACTTTATCATCATATAGACAAAGAACAATGCATCATCCTCTAAATCCTGTATTATCGAGAATCCTTAGGAAATTCCCACATGAGTCAGCCTGTAGTTTGTACAAAGTTGCTTAGTAAGTTAGTTTTTATTTATATGGCACGCTGACAGTGATAAACTCACGCAAATACTGAATCAACACACTTAATCAAACCTAAAACACATGTTTTGACTTTTGTATGGAAACTTAAACAGACTAAATCTACAGCTCTGTACCTTTTTAGCCAGGTTTACTTTCGAGGTCACAGAGTCACACGCAAACGCTGCGGAGTGTGCGTGTGTGTTCAGTTCAGTAAAAAATACAACTTGGAAATTGAGAACAATTTTTTTTAACGCGTTCAACGACAGAAGCATCAAACAAAAAAGATTATAACACATTCTCAAGTTGTTGTTACGCAATTTACTTTTTATTTTTATTTCTACTAGAAATTAGACTGTGGGAAACTAAAAATACCAAATCGTCACGTGACTAAAGATGGCGTTTGTTTGTCCGCCAAATTTGAACAAAACACTCAGAATGTTATCTCGTGTACCATGGGCTGTACCTGATTAATACGTGAAATCATAGACTTTTATCGATGTAGCCATGGCGCAAGGCCGATTTAATTGGTTTGACGTTGTTTTAACAGTTGTTTCACTTCTAACTTTGCTTTTGGATGTGGGAACTGGTGAGTACAACTAGTACCGAGTAAATAACAATATACTTTATTCATCCCAGCAAGAATATATAGTATTACCCAGCATCTGATTAGAGAAGGCTGCTAACATTTTGAAGATTCTTTGACAGATAATAGCTTAAAGTTATAACTTAAGGGTTGTTTTTGTTTTTTTGAAGGGGGGAGGGGGGTCTTGTTTTTCGGTGAATGGAGACTGGAACTATTGCAAAGAATAGTTTGAGGGTAGGAACAGTTCGTACTTCCTCTGAGAAGGTTTTATTTGTTTTAAATAACTTAATAAGTCCCTTAACTTTTAAGAGTAAGACTTCTCAAAAATGACACTGAATATTCCATTCACAAGGACAGAATTTCAACCATACTAATTCCTATCAACTATGAGTATGACTACACAATCTGATGAGAGAAGGTGTTTACTGTTTTAGTGCTCTGCTTAGATATTAATGACCATTTTCAGTTGTTTTATGTTTTCACAGACCTCATAGTGACAGTGCAGTTCTACTTGGATGGTGATATAATATGGGGCAGCCTCATGGTAACCTTCACGATTATTCCCCTTGTGGCGATGAACACGTTCAGCCTGAAGTGGCACTCCACTGATGGTTCTCTGACTTTTCTCACAACCCTGCTTCATGTCTTCCTCTTGGCTCCTATCCAACGGTAAGCATACCTAAATCAAATACAGTAAGATTACTAAGAACAAAACAAAATTTTGTTCTGCAGTCAATAGCATTTCTGAACAGATAAATCTGTTCAAACGTCAGAGCAGTGTGTGTGTCACTGTGTGTGTAAATTATGTAAATTGCTAGTTTGTTTATTATATAATTTTTGTATTTTCAATAACTGTCCTTTGAGTTTTAACAAATAAAATATGTGCTGTTGTGTACTGTGATGTGGTTAATGTTCAGCCATACTTTAATTTCTCTGATGAGATAATAAAGTAAGTTTGAATCAGTCACAAGCAACCTGTTTTACTGTTTGTCACTATTCAGTGATTCACTGTAATTTGCATAAATTGGTTTACTGTTTATCACTATTGACTATAATAAGCATAAACTGGTGTTTGTACATGTACACACAGACACACACATACACAAATATATATATGTATTGAAGTGTTACACTTACACTGTTACAGTGCCAAAGTGTGCTATGGTCATAATCTTCTATTGTTCTAATGTATAATTTGTAATTAGAGAAGTCCTTGTTCTGAAGTATTTCTCCTTGGACTTAGACTTAGAGGTGGTGAAACTGAAAGGGAGGCAAGACATTCCACTTGTGCTGCAAATTGGATACTATGAAGACTTTACGAGTATGATACTTTTTGATAGTGCGCGACTGTCAAAATATATCCACTATCCAGGGAGTCACCCTGATAAAAAGTGATATTAACAATATATATTATACACATTTTTACTCAGCATTTGCAGTAGCTCACTCTTTCTTATAAAATTAAATAATACTGGATATATATTAACAGTACAAATAAAATGGAAGTGTGCTTTAGATTGATTCCCTGTCAGCCCGTAGTGTTCTAAACTTTTAAAAACTGAAAGTAAAACAGCCTTTTTTCTTTTTTTTATAGACCAGGTAGTCCTGGTAGTGTATTGAATAATTAATGTAATTAATACAAAAGCAACATATGGAACAACACGAAATAAAATCAAACAACAAAAACACTCTCTCGCACGCCAAGAGGGTGGGTGTGGGCAGGGGAGACATTCTTACAGACTAACTCACTAAGTGACAGGGAGGGAACATACTTAACTCTTAACTTTAAGTAAATACACACGCTGTAAGTAGATTATTTAAGGCAATGTGGTCTCTCTTTTTTTTTTATTCATCGTGCACTCGTTCATGCATACCCATGTGCAGTTACATGTTGGTGTGTGCTTGTGAGAGAGCAATTGTCTTGGTGTGTGTATGATGCAAAGTGACATATATATATATATTTAATCACATTTAATGTATGAAATCGATTAAAAAGCATAGAGCTTGTGTCGGATAAGTTGCAGTCATTTGAAACGTGCAGGTACATGCGTGTGCTGTGGCTGGGGTTCAAATCCTGTTACACTGGCCACCCTCGCTTTACGGATGCAGCTTTGCGTGAGCAAAACGATGCCAGCATACTGCGCCTGTTTGAGACGTTCCTGGAATCAGCTCCACAGCTAGTCCTACAGCTGTACATCATGCTGGTGCGACCCGACCACATCAACTGGATCCAAGGTAATGGCAGGATGATGAGCAGAACTCTGTGTGTAATGCAGAAGTAGCTTCTAACTGATGAGACTGAATATAAATTGGTAGCCAATTGTTAGAATGTTACAGCTTAAACCATAGATCAACTGAAGACTGTAGTGAGTACATTTTCTGTTCCCTTCCTATCAGATTCAGAAGGGCTTGTGATGGGGTTGTTGTTGTTGTTGATGTCTTCTGCTTTGGGTCTCCTTTAAATTTAATCCAGAAATTCAGTGTAAATGTGTTGAATTCTTCATTGCTGTACTGTTCTGCAGCTGGAAATGCAAACAAATTATGAATAATTATGCACTCTTATTTCTAAACAGGACTATCAGCAGGCAGCTCCTTGATTTCATTGGCCTGGGCGCTGACAGCCTACTGCGACACGTCACGCCTCAGCTACCAGACTGCCTACCAACGTCGCTTCCTTGCCCTCTGTATGCATGGCTTGTGGCAGCTCTTCATGGCCTCGGCTAGAGTCACCTCCCTTGTTCTTTTTGCCTCCCTTTTCCGCGCCTGGGTCTGCCTGTTTGCTGGTGAGTAAAAATTTGCTGGTGAGTAGAAATAGAGTGTAGTCTTAACAGTTCCAAATGATTGAGGTGTTGTGTGTATATAAATATATATGTTCTGTTTATAGTGCAGCACTTCTTAGCTGTTTATCTTTTTGCTGATTGTTAATATTAATAGTCTTGTAAAGCTGTACTGTAGACAATTAATGATATATCCTTCCATATAGTGTATACAGAAAGACAACCTTGAGTAACTAAATATAGGACACACTTGCACACACAAATGATTTCAAAGGCAAATAATGATTTGTGCTCAAATCTAGAAGTTTTTTGTTTTTGTTTTATAATTATGGTGTGTTTTGTAAATTTATAAAACTAGCTAATTATAATTATGTAACGTCTCTCACCTGAAACTCTGAGGCTGTCTTTAGCAGCAGACACATGTAATTCACTTGTTATGTTCTCTGACAAGTAACACAACGCAATGACATTGCAATGTCTTTTTGCTCTTTGCTAGGGATGCACTGGTTGATCATGACTGTTTGGATCTGGATCAAGGGAACCAACTTTGGCAAAGGGGCAGTGGAGAAGGGGTTATTTCGCTTTGTTTCGGGCTTCATCTACATCTTTGTCTACCTCAACGTACACGATGGACCAGCACGAAGCAGGATGACATTCTACTACTGCCTGTTGTTCCTGGAAGATGCTGCACTCTTTGCTGTCTGGGTCGTCTATGGAGAACCATTGTTCAGCATGAAGATTGGCGCTGCTGTGCTCGTCTTTGGTGGATTTTTGCTGGGTATGTTTTTTGTTGGGTGCTATTTCAGTAGAGCTCTTTTGTTGTTGTTAGAAGAGAGTTCTTATTCATGTGGCACACATACTAAGAAGAATGTTTGCTAGGGCCAAAGCTGCCATACATGTATACTATGGGGGGGGGGGGGGGGTTGATTTTCAGGCTTATAATTTTACTTTCTGTTTTTGTTGTTGTTTTCTCTGCTCAGTGATGCTGTAGTGTTGAACAAATTCATGTGACTGCCTACTGCAAGATGTATCCTAGGTGTGCTAAGCAGTGGCATTGTGTTATGAATATGTTCCATGTGATCCGTACTGAACATCTTGTTTACTCTTACTCCCCCAGGTGGGCTGTGTTTGATGGTGTATTACCGGTGGCTTCACCCCAGCGGTCCCAACTACCTGTTCTCTGTCAAGTCAACACTTCCCACATCACAGCACCAACGACCCCAATCACCAAAGGTTTCTCTCTTTTGACAAATTTTGTTCCTTTTTTTCATCTTTTATGTCCTTTTCAGTGACCACTTGTTAAATTAAAATGGCCTGTTGTGTTGTATGGCTGTAAAAGGGGGGGGGGGGGGGGATGACTTCTTGGGTGGCTATATTCAATTTTCCAACCACATGTTGCTTCTTTTGGGTTTGAAATTTGTCACCCCTTTTATCCCAGTGCTATGATATCGTTATGATTCTGTAATTGTGAGTTCTGTAATCACACATTGTTCTTTTACAGGAAAGACGCCGCCAGCTGACTGTCGACTCTGCAATGGGTTCCCCTTCTGTCCACAATGGATCCACCCTAGAGCTCAGCATTGAATCGGAGACACCAGCAAAGGCAGAGTCTTCCAAGGGAGGTAACACCACTCTCAAGGGAGGCAACGGGACACTGTCCCACCTGCTGGATTCCTCCACCAGGGGTGCCCTGGAGTCGGCATGGCAGAGCGGCATGCAGAGCTCTGACAGCTCCTCCACCAGCTCACTGGATGCTGATGACTGCAGCCTGGACGCATTCAACACCACCGCCAAGTAAGTAGCAGTGCAGGTACAGGTTAGTGCAGGTAATGCCTTGCTTGTGTGTGCGTGCAGTTGTGTGTCATTGGTTTCAAGCGTGGGTGGGTGTTTTGGAAGTGATGAGAAAGATGCTAGATAAAGTGTTGTAGTGTGTTTATGTTATTAATAGCGTTCATTGTGCTCTCGTGTGTATGTATTTTGATCTTACTGTTTTTGTATTGTGCACTTCAGGCCCATGTTATGTGTAAGTGCTTTATAAATGTTCCTTTATATTAATACTCCTCAAACTAGTAAAAGAATGATTAAAGTATTTTTGTAGTTAATAATCTGCCCAGGGAGACCATTCTAAGCAAGCACTCACTAGCGCCCATACACACTATACCCAGTTTACAAACAACTTAGACAATGAACAAGGATTCTCAGTGGAGGAAGATAGCAGTGTGAGGGGGGATCCGTTGTTTGGGGGAAAAGAAGTGTCCTAAGGTTAGATTTGAAGGAGTTCTGTGAGGGTTTCTTTCGGAGCCTACCTTTGCCGTTTGGATGACATAAAAAGCTTAGGTCTAGTGTGCTACATAGCAGTGGAATATACTGGAAAAAACAGCTTCATTCTGGGCAGAAAAAACAACAACATTCAAACACTGTCCCACGGAAATGATGGTATGCAAAACACAGTCCTGTTGGGGCATGTTATTTTTTTGTTTCACTACTCACATACTACGTCAAGAAGTGGTCCACAAACATTAATATCTGTTGTTGTTTTTTGTTCAGTGTTATCCACACCTTCTGTTTTCAGGTCAACTTGCTCCACTTTGGTTGGCAAATCCCAGTCACTGTGCAACACTTCCCAGTCCCAGCTGTCATCTGTCACCATCCAGTCTCATCACTCTGACGCTGCCTCTCAGCCTCAACCAGTGGCTGACCGCAGCCTCTCCCATCATTCAGCCTCTAGCAACAAACACACCAGTGAAAGCTGCCAACCTCAAAGCCCATCCAATCGCAGTCGACATAGCAACCAGAGTGAAACAGCATCGGTGAGGGAACGGGTGTCTGAATCGGAACAAGAGCTGCTTGAAGGCACTCTGCGTGAAGAAGCTGATGGAACAGAGGCTGCTGCCGATCCTCACCTCCACAACAGTGGAAGACCCAGAAGCCGATTAAGTAACCTGCGGTCATCCCTGTCACCGTCCTATTTTGGCCCAACAGCACAGTCCATGCACCAGCACAGTCAGTCCACAGTGTCATCCAGGGCTGAAGGAGAGGAACATGGTGCGGTGGCTGCACGACCAGAGCCTGTGGTAGATTGTCACCAGAGCGTTGAATCCAGGAATGACCCCAAGGTGCTTTCTCCTCTTGACATGAACCGACTGTGGACAGAGTCTCAGCGTCACATCGGCTCTTCGTCAGCCTCAGACATCTTTCCAGCCGAGAGAAGAGCAGGCCGCGTTGATCGATTGTCACACAGTTTCGATCTGGGGGAGTCTCCCATGCTTTCACCAGAGCCTGCCGGACAGACGCCTTCCAGTAGCGGAATGATGTCACGGAACGCCAGCTATATGAGGAGGGAGCGTGAAGCCATGGCGCCCTACCCTGACCTGGTGGAGTCCATGTCCCCGGAGCCTCAGCAGCAGCGCCTCTACATGGACAGTGAGTACGGGGAGCGGGCCGGGGGCGAGTCCATGTGGGGGATCAGCCCCAACACCTCCACCAACTCCAGCTCCCGGGGCCCAGACCCGGCTCTCTCCCTTCCTGGCAGCGCCTCCCGTCAGCCGCGACTGGTTGATTCCTTTGACAGCGAGACTGAACCGGCCTTTCTCAATGCCATGAGCCCACACAGCGCTGGAAATGACTCTCGGGTCCAGCACCAGGTTGAGAACCATCGCCTGAGAATGCTGAAGCAAAGTTTGTCCATCGGGAGTGCTCCCAGCATAAGTGGGAGTCCGGGGGTGAACAACGATGGCAATGAGACGTCATGGTCGAGCATGAATGTCAACGAAGATGAATGGTCAGGACTGAACAACCTGAAGGACTTGACGCCTGATGATAGTTTGTGTTCCTTCGCTTCCAGTGACAGGGATGAGGCACAGAGAAACACCCCCAGCGAACTGCAGCAAGCAGAGAGAAGCGTGCCCGTTGCCAGCGGAGCCTCAACCCCTAGCCTGCCTCGCAGTAAAAGCACTTCATCTCTGTACCATGAATTTTCTTCAGCTGGTGTGTCTCCATCGCCCCCACCTGGCCTCAGAGCTGCCCGACTGTCACAAAACAACAGCTGGAGGGATTCCCCCGAGGCCTCGCCCCTCGTGCAACCGCATCCAGACACACCTTGGCGGTTGGATTACTTGAATCTGGACCCTGCCCCGCCAGTGGAACGAGGCACTCACTTCCGCAGGCACGACCCCCGTGAGATTGTCATCGAGCTGTTGATGGATCAACTCAAGCGAACCAGTTTCCGGTCCAGCCACTCTCGATCAGAATCAGCACGCCTGTCCCCCCTCAGAATGTCCCACCTGCAGGAGTCTCCACAGAGACTTGGCCGCAACGTGGACCTGTTTGACCGCAGAGCTTGGAGTCGTCTCTTTGGTGAAGATCCTGATGCCACCTTGATTCCAGACTCTCATTTACAGAGTAGAGGGCAATACAGAACTGACATTGACTTGATGCGAGAGGCATTGGATCTCATTGAAATGCAACGATCCCCATATAGTTTCCGCCGAGGAACCCCAGACAGCGAGTCTCCAGAGATGTACGTCAGTGGTCAGTACCGTCCGCCAATTGTTGATCGAGGAAGTGAGCAGACTCCTCGGAGTGGCTTTCCTCCACCTATGAGAGTGCAGGATAGACACCAGTCTAGATCCAGGCTGGACACGTCACTGAGGCAGGCATCAGTCCATTCCACATCTCTTCCAAGGCAAACACCTGCTTTGGGGCCGGAACGCTCCATTCCTCGTCGCACCCCACAAGTAGGGGGTGACTCTCGTCCCCGCAGCATGCCAGCCGGCCAGCGCGAAGGCCTTTATCGTTATTTTGTGGACTCGGACAGCCCCATCCACACCCCTCATTGGAACAGTCCGCAGAACTTCCTGGCAGCCACCCCTTCCCACCATCACCTGCTGCACCGTTACCTGTCCAACAACCATATGGAGCCAGGGCTGGGAAGCAGTCACGTTCAATCAGGGGAAACTCGCCCACTTTGCAGATCCAGTTCAATCACCGGGGACAGTGAGCATGCTCTTTCAGCCCTAACTCTCAGTCAACTCCATGCGAGCAGGAAGTCGGCAGCTCAGCGATTTTCGCAGAAACTGGAGGTGGCAACCGATAATCCCGACAGCGGAATGCACAGCGACTCGCTCAGTGCCACATCGCGCCGACAGCCGCTTCAGTCACTCGACAACTCCCCTTCCCTCTCCCCCTCCTCCGTCACGCAGCAGTCCATCCAAGCCAAGCCCACGCCTCAGCAGGCAGCAGCAATGAGGGACTCTGCAGAGCAGAGGCGTTCCTCCAGCAGCACAAGATCTGCACACGGTTCAGGACACCCTTCGGAAGCTTTCTCACAGTCTCATTCCCACAATGCCCCGAGACGCAGCTCCATTCGCCCGAGGCCCCATGGCCTTGGGTACAGGCAGGCTGCAGGGAAAAGTGCCGATCGCCGCTCTGCTTCGGAGGCCCCGGTGTCCCAGGGTCCCACGTGTTCAAGGGCCAAGTCAGCTGACTGCTTACGATGAAAGCCGTAGACTATGACCAGTGCAAGGCTGTGGGTTGTTCATGCTTTCTCATCAGCTGTAGGCTAACCATGAATCTGAGTTTGCTGCTTGTAGTCAGTCTTCCTGAGAATGCATTGCAGTGTGTACTGCACTTGCTTTTAGGAGATGAGGTTTACTATTCATGGGAAAAGCCATTATCTGCAAAAGTGCTTTAACTGAGCAGTGATGCCCACAAGCTATGGTCAGTTCATAGACATCAGAATTTTGCAGGGGTCATATAATATATTTATCATCACCAAAGTGATGCTTTCAGGAACTACCATGAACGTATTGGTGGACAGTGACATATTATTTTACTGTACTTTTTTACCATCACGAGGTATTGCAGTGTCCAGTGAACATAAACTTTAGTCACAATATATTGTTTCATTAAATTAAAGTAACTGGAGATGTGTGCATTGAGTTTAAAAAGCTGGGCAGCTACAGGCTGTAAACCACAGGGATAGCAAGCAGTGAACAAACAGCTTCAGTCAATGATTGGATTGTCTGATAACTGGGGTTTTGTGCACAGGGATTGCAAGAAGTGAACAAACAGCTTCAGTCGATGAGTGGACTGTCTGATAACTGGGGTTTTGTGCACAGGGATTGCAAGCAGTGAACAAACAGCTTCAGTCAATGAGCAGACTCTCTGATAACTGGTTTTATGCACAGGAATGGCAAGCAGTGAACAAACAGCTTCAGTTGATGAGTGGACCATCTAATAACTGGGGCTTTGTTCACACTGACTGGAGTTCAAAAGTTTGGCAGCCGCACCCTGTAAGCCACAGGACAGGCTGGCATTTTGTGACCGTCAGCTCAAAATTAAATGTGTTTGACCGGAGGTCGAGAAGGAAGAAGATTATGTCCCAAACTTCCAGATTTGTTCATTCACACAGCCAACACTGCTGCCCGTGAGAGTGTGGTAGTGCCAGTGCAGAATGAAGCAAGCTGGCTTTGAATACACAATCATTTTAGCTCTGGTTTGTTTTAGTGCCTGGGCAGTTCAGTCCAACAGTTCATTGTGTATTTTGGGGCGATCTGTTGTGGCTTTAAAAAAATATTATTTTTTACCTGAGTTTGGTGGGTTGGGGCATGCCTTACATGCTAAACTGCTTCAGGATCTGCTTTTTCCTTCTTTTTCTCAGAAGATCACAACATTTTCCACAGCATGTTTTGACTTGGTTTGTGTTCATTGTGTAACACATTTACAGAGTTCTCAAAATTTTACAATGTCATGTTTTGGTCTGGAAACCAATATTCCATTATTTTAAAATGATTTTAAACTTGTACCTTTTTACACCTGCCAATACAGTACCCCATACTGCTGTTAGTGTTACAGCTGTTAATGTTATGCAGTTCTGTATATTTTATGTACGTTTTGGTGTTTTTATTTCATGACTAAAATGTCTTGTTCTTGTTCTCACACTTTACACTGGATTTACATGTGGTATAGTGTCCTATAATTTTGCCTGAAATTTGGCATTCCCAGACAGATTGCTGGTGTGCGGGTTTTTGTTTGTTTTTTCCCTAATGTATGCTTATCTGTGCTACTACAACATATTTGTCAAAGGGTCATCACAAATGTTAATTTTATGGTTAACTTGTATGGGAAGAATTGTAATTGTAGGAACATGCATCAAGTGGTAATCAGTATTAAAATTCAAATGGGCAGCTTAGGCAGTATGTTAACAGTTGCTCAAATGTTGTTTTATTCCACACATTTATTATTGACCTCCTCATGGAAACTGGTTGTAAGATATTTCTGAACACTAGTTACTTAGTGCACAGATCAGTATGTTTTCTTTTTTATTATCTATTTAATAATACTATAAATAATAGATCAGTATGAGTTTTGCTTTAAATAATAATATAAATTATTTACGTAATGGAAAATCATGTCCGGAGAATTTGAGGCTTTGGTCTCTCCTGTCAGTCCCTTTAATTTTATTTACTGCATGCACAGATCTGCCACATGCTTTTTGCCATTCAAAATCACTGACAACATTCTGACAGACTGTCTCAAAACAGGGCATCAAAACACAGTCCTTAAATCAGTGCATTAGTCTCTTTCTTGGTTAGACTCCCCTACCTCCCAGCCCACGCTAATTTCTTCCTAATAGCATGTTTATGTGGGGGTCAGAGGGGTGTGCTTGGTGAGGGGGAAGTGAATAGTGTTAATGCTGTGTTTCAGCATTGCCTGTCTCTTTTGCGTATTGCTTGTAAATTGTGCACGCCTTGTGCTGTGATGGTGAGCTGCTGTAGAAACATCCGCTGTTGTTGTTATCAATTTCAAGTGCCTTCAGCTTGAAAAAGAAGCCCCCGTCATGATCATGGTGAGGTCGCTGCTAATGCTTATGTGTAAAAAGAAGAAACAGTTATTGTTTGATGTAGCACATGCTGCAATGGATTTCCAAACAGTTATTGTTTGATGTAGCACATGCACTGGGTTTCCAAGGTGATCCCTACTACTAGGAATCCCAGCAAAAGTTTTCACTCATGTGCATGTGTTTACTGCCTTGCTCACAAGTAACAACATTCCTGAGCCAAATTTTATCCCATCTGTTGATAAGCTGAGTGTTCCCTATTGATGTTAACTTCAGAAAGAATAACGTTTAGAATTTAAATGATTTACTTTAGTAATCATGTTTGTGCGTAATATACCTACTAGAAACACTGGCTGTTTTTTGATGTAGCATGTGCAGCAGCTTTTGTTCTGGTGATGCTTCATACTGTGAATCACGGTCAAAATTTTCATCTGTTTGTACGTGTTTACTGTTTTGCTCATGATAAGTAACAATCTTGTTCCCAGTTTGACCCATCTGTCACTGTTAGTTTACATTTAAAAACAAAAATTTAATTTCAATGGTTTACATGTACTGAGTGTGTAACTAATACGTCAGTTTTTTTCTTTCAAAATGCCAAAGTACATAAGTGGCTGTAAACCTGGTAGAGATAAACCGTGACAGGAGAGAAAAGAAACAGACCCTGAAAGGTGCTGAGCGACAAACCGTCCTCTGAATATCTAATTCAGGGTGGAAAGACCAACATTCAACATGAGGTCATGCTAGCAACTGAGACAAAGTTCAGAAATATTTTAATTTTATTATATACTGAACTGTCATGTACTCATAGTGTTTCATACTGAACTAGGCTGTGTTGTATAAAAATTGTACAGACAGATGGGCAGCTTTTCTATTCGTGCTATGCAATTTTGAGAAATTGGCAAGTTTTAAAAGGTTCTGCTTTGACTTTCTGATTCTGATCTATGAAAGTAACACCTTATATCATCATCTGAGAAATTTTACTGAACAAATCTACAGTTTTGCCAATTGCTGGGTGTACTGTTTAATATTGACTTATATATGGGCATGTATCTTTGCACTTTTTCTTGCTATGGTGATGCTGAAAGCAGCAGTTTGCCATTTGTTGTATACTTTACTTACCTTCTGAAGGACAGTATTGATGGCTCTGTGTTGTGTGCTTGCTTTCTGGGTTACAGCATTGATGGCTGTTTTGTACTGTGTTGCCATGGTGATGCTCAACAACTGCTTGCTGTTTGTTTTAAATACACTAGCTTTGTGACTGATTGCATTGATGGCTCTTTAGTGCGCTTGCCTTGTGAGTGGCAGCGTTGACAGATCTGTGTCGTATGCTTGCTTTCTAGGTGATGGCAGTGATGACTGTCTTGTAGTCTTGTACACTTGCTTTGTGGGTGACGGCCTTGATAGATGTGTTGTACACTTGCTTTCTTAGTGACAGCAATAATGACTTTGCCTTGAAGTCTTGTACACTTGCTTTATGGGTGGCCGCCTTGATAGATCTGTGTTGTACACTTGGGTTCTAAGTGACAGGAGTGATGAATTTGTCTTGAAGTCTTGTACACTTGCCTTGTGAGTGATGGCATTGACAGATCTGTGTTGTGCACTTGCTTTCTAGGTGACAGCAATGACTTTGTGGTGTAGTCTTGTACACTTGCCTTGTGGATGGCAGCATTGATGGATCTGTGTTGTACACTTGCTAAGTGACGGCAATGTTGACTTTGTCCTGTACACCTGCCTTCTGAGTGGTGGCGTTGATTGCTGTGTTGTATGCTCGCCTTCAGCTGGATGGCTCTCTGTTGCGTTCTGAGTGATGGCAATGCACTGACACCTTTGTTGTACACTTGCCATCTGAGTGATGGCATTAATAGCTGTGTTGTACACTTGCCTTCTGAGTGATGGCATTGATCTGATGACTCTATGTTATACATTTGCTTTCTGAGTAATGGCGTTGGTGGCTGTATATTGTACACCTGCTTTCTAGATGACAACATCAGTGACTCAGTGTTGTACACTTGCCTTCTGAGCGACGGCATTTAATAACCATGTTGTGAGTGATGGCAAATAGCCATGTTGTACACTTCAACACTTGCCTTCTAAGTGACGGCTCTGTGTTGCACACTTACTTTCTGAATGACAACATTGATAGTTCTGTGTTGTACACTTGCTTTCTGAGTGATGGCATTGGTGGCTCTGTGTTGCACACTTACTTTCTGAATGACAACATTGATGGTTCTGTATTGTACATTTGCCTTCTGAGTGATGGCATTGGTGGCTCTATGTTGTACACTTGCTTTCTGAATGACAACATTGATGGTTTTTGTGTTGTACACTTGCTTTCTGAATGACATTGATGGTTCTGTTGTATACTTGCCTTCTGAGTGACAGCATAACTGCTCTGTTACAAGTTTTCTGAGTGATTGATCATTTGAAGGCTCTTGTGTTGTACACTTTGCTTCCAAAGTAACAACATTGACAATACTGCATTGCACACTTTTGTGCACTTGCTTTTTGAGTGACATAGTAATACACAAAAAGTGCTCCCTGCCAGTCCAGAGAATATATCTGATGTATGCAGTGTGTACTCCCCAAGCCAGACTAAAATTATTTCTATCAAACAAAATACACTACACATAATTTTACATTATTGAAGACATAAAATGACAGTAAGTCCCTTGGTAAAAATGCAGCTCTTGTGTAAGTTTTTCATGAAAAGCTAGTATCAGTAACATTTCATGCATGTTTATATCAAAACAACTAGGAGTAAGTAACTTTGTTTCGGTTACTTTCAATCATTTGAAGAGTGTAATTATAAAGTGTTCATATTATGGTAAAGATCCATGCAAATATAAACACATACAAGATTCTGTTCAGCTGAAAGGAACTTGCCTTCTAAACTGGTGTTGTCAAAGACTGCATGACTGCTAATTACTGCTAATTTTAAGAATTTCTTTGAGTTATAGTTTGTCCCTGATCAGTGGTATGTCAGCCTGACATCTGAGGACATTAAGCCCAACAACAACATTGTCAAAGAGGTAGGACAGATCAGATTAAAATCAGGAATTTTGTTTGTAAATGCTCCATTGGTTTTATACAGAATTTTCAAGTGAGTGACAATGAATTAGCAGAACTTGATGTACAAAACACTGTCAAATGTAACAGCCGGCTTAACTGCTACACGTAGCCTCTTCAGTCTCGTTCCTCGGACAGTGTGTGCTTATCTTTCTCATGCCAGACTTCAAAGAGGCCACGGCCTGCAACAGCTGAGCCACGATGCTTGGCGATGTTTTGTGTCCAGCCAGGCTAAGCCTGCACATTTGATGGGAATACAAGTCTGGTGAGAGTAACTCTTGCATGTTAGGGAATGTTTCTGGAATGGGGAGAGCAAACTGCATACCCCAGTCTTCCTGTGGAGTAAATTTGGTGGGGGGAGCACTTTTTGCGTGTTGCAACGGCACTGATGGCTTTGTGTTGTACATTTGCTTTCAGGGTGATGGCTCTGTGTTGTTCGCTTGCCTTTGGGTTAGAGAGCAATGGCATTCATGGTTATGTTTGATGCATGCACTTCATAGCAGTGTTGTGCTTGACAATCAAAATAAGTTCATGTACAATGTGCTGCATCTTCACTCCTCTGATTGGACTCAGGAATATCACGGGAGGGGGGGGGGGGGGGGTAATGCTGCACTACCACCACCAGAATGACACTGCACCCAGATGGGCTGAGCCATTTTCATGTTTTGATTGGGGCGCGGGGGTACACTTCATTCTGCACTGTCACCACCAGAATGATCCTGCATCCATGAAATTATGGGCTGGCAGCATCAGCCATTTTAATGTTTTTGTCGGGGGAAAAGGATGGCAAATTCTCAAGACTGTCTTAAAATTACTGCTTTCAAAAAGAAAAAGAAGTGAGCCAAAATGGATACAAACCTGGGTTCTTCTGCCTGCCAGTTGACTGCTTTGCCGCTAGTCCAAACTGGCTCATGGCACTCTCTGTGTACATGTGTACAGTTTTTATTCTGTTCTCTGTGAGCATGTTCTCAATGCAACACCATGTCCCATTCATGCACATTAACTTGTATAAGGCTTGGTGGGGTGGCAATGCCATCAGTTGAATGTTATCTCCATTGCCAATGCCAAATGGGCATTGCTTGGTACTGATATTATTGGGCAGGTTGTTAGTATTTATAAATGATACCATTCTTATTGCAAACTCTGATATAGTTTCACTTGCAATAAGGTGGTAGTTTGGTAGTTCCAAATATCAAAAGCTAGCCATGATGAAATCTAATAATGCAGAAACAGAACTATCAAGTGCATGCCAGAAGACATGAAATCACAGGACTTTTAGGGAAAATTAGTCATTGCACAATATTTATTATTCATAAATCACTATTCATTCAGCTGGATATGGTAAACACTTTATTGTTCGTATTTTCTTGGACACCCCAAGGTCATTCTTTTCAATGCAGTAATCAATCTTTTCAGTGCAGTAAAGGCATTTTGTAAAACCCACTGTTTTACACCAGCTTTCAGTTCGGCATTCTACCAGCTCCAAACAGAGGAGTTGAGCTCCAAAGAGAGGAGTTGAGCTCCAAACAAAGGAGTTTGCTCTGATTATTTGCAAGTTTTCTCTTTGCCAGCAAGTACCAGCAGATAACATGAATAGTGTTTTTGTACAATGCGCAAGAAGTCATCATTTTAATTTACTTAAAAAATAAATTCTTAAATTGTGTAAGTAATCAAATGAGGGACATATATATATATATGGCAGTGGGTTTCAGACTGTAAAGTTATTGTATCTGGCTATGGGGGGGGGGGGGGTTGTAAATTGTGTAGCTAATCCAGCAGGCAAAATCAGCAGCATGGATGTCGGCATGTTTCAGTTTGTAATGAAATGATGCTTGTCAGTAAAACGGCTCGCTTTGCTTTGCTGAATGTTTTGTTATACAGTGTGGAATGCTTTGCCACTTGCTGTTCTTCCACTAAATGTTGCAAAGTCTGCTACTTTAATTTTGTGTAAATCATTTGAAGGGAGGGCATACACTTTT
This sequence comes from Alviniconcha strummeri, assembly GCA_963584105.1. NCBI lineage: Eukaryota > Metazoa > Mollusca > Gastropoda > Provannidae > Alviniconcha > Alviniconcha strummeri. Next base: position 415,298 of record OY757548.1, read on the forward strand.
TGTCTGCGTGTGAATTACTAGTCGCCATCTTTTATTTTGCAACTTTGTTGTTTGTCAGATGTGCCTGCAATTACATCTGAAAGTAAATTGCTCTGTGTTTTATACCAATGTATTGCCACTGTTGTGTTGTTTTGTGTGTGTGAATTTTTTTACTGAATTTTGCTCAAGCACACACACACACATGCATAAATGAACACACACACACACACAGAAAAAATGCTTCTCTTTGTATTTGACCTCAATATTTACAATAAAAACTTTCATTTCATACATATATACAGAACATAACTAGCACTTAAATCACAACTAAACAAATTAGTGTGAAACTCCTTTACCTTACATCATCTGCTTACATGTGACAGATATTTCCCATTTAGGTTGTTCACATCAAATACACTTATCACAGATGTTTTGAACATCTTGCACTGATTTTTTGCTTGCAAGTATTCTGTTACCAATTGTATTGTTTACCACACTAAGATCACCCCACTGTTATAATGTAACTCAGTTTAAAAAAAATCCAAAGCTTCTAGTTCCATCAGACCATAGCTTCATTATAAAAAATATATATATAAAAGAAGAAGAAAAACAAAAAATACAGTCCTAAAATTGCAAAAGGACAAAAAATCGAATTGAAACATGACACCATTCAATGCAATTAAAACCACTGTGACCAGCCACACATTTTCTGAATCCTAAAAATACCCCACACAATGCCAGTAGTGTCAAGATCTGCTTGGCAGACTTAGTGCAATACAATAACAGGCATATGTTTATTATGGGGATTGTCAACTAATTAGATGAATTTAACTAGAAATCTGCCTATGTTCAACTGAAAAAGAACCATTAACAAAAAGACCCCCCCACAAACAAACAAAAATACATTGACAAATTGCAACAAAAATACGTCAGCATGTGCACTAGCATGGAGTCTCAGTTGGCCCCCACCCCTCCTGCTTTTCACTTGACTGAGAAAGAAGCTGCCATTCCATCAGGTGTACAAGACAGCCAGACCAGATGGGGCAGTTAACCAGCCACAGACTAGCATGAAAGGAAACTGGTTAAAATACCGGTCTACGCAGCCTGGGAATTGACAGCCATTTACAAAAAGCTTGCTACCAAAATATAACCAGTTAACTTGCCACGGAGAAGTGTGGAAGGAAACAGGTTAAAATACTGCTCTTTGCAGCCATTTACGAAAAGCTCATTACCAAAAGATAACCAGTTAACCTGACACGGACTAATGTGAAAGAAAACAGATTACAATTCTGGTTCTAGCATCTTGGAAATTAACAGCTGTTTACAAAAGCTTGTTACCAAAAGATAACCAGTTAACCTGCCACAGACTAATGTGGAAGGAAACGGGTTAAAATACTGGTCTTTGCAGCTTGGGAACTGACAGTTGTTTATGAAAAGATTGTTACCTAAAGATAACCAGTTAACCTGCCACAGGCTAGTGTGAAAGGAAACGGGTTAAAGTACTGGTCTTTGCAGCCTGGGGAACTGACAGCTGTTTATGAAAAGACTGTTATCAAAAGATAACCAGTTAACCTGCCACAGACTAGTGTGAAAGGAAATGGGTTAAAATACTAGTCTTTGCAGCCTGGGGAACTGAGCTGTTTATGAAAAGACTGCTACCAAAAGATAACCTTTCCTTATACATTTAACCATTATGTTACCAAGTACCATCAGCGATGAAACTTGCTATTCAGAGAATCAATATAGTAACGGCCTACATAATACAGCTTACTCTACCAGCACTGCGCAAAAAAGACAAGAACAAAAAGAGACTTCCGCACATACACACGACATACTCTCGTATCACAAGAAATACTACCAAACAAAGTTAGTAACTGGACATCACATTCTGTCAACCATATGCAGTCCCCTCATGGCGAGTACCAAGGCAAATTACACTAAACAGTTTGTGGCCACGTGCAATATCTGACCCACCTTAAGCTGAGACGGAGCAAAACGCAAAGGAAACATTTCCAGGAATGAACATCAGCCTCACACCCAGGGTAACACTACATAATCCACATTACTGTATACATGTATATATATTGTACATATCTTACAGGCATCACAGAAAACAAACCAGAAGCACACGTGTCAAAATCCACAATCAAGAACCCCAGTCACACCCAAAGCAGAAGATGAAGTAACTAGCGTGTTTTGACGATACTTTTAACTGTTACACAGGGTGATGTCATCATTGATCTTCTTAACTGTTAAACAGGGTGTTGTCATCATTGATCTTCTACTCAACTGTTACACAGGGTGTTGTCATCATTGACCTACTTAACTGTTAGTGAGTGTTACACAGGGTGTTGTCATTACTGATCTTCTGCTTAAACTTTACTGGATGCAGTTTGGTCATCCTCTGCTTGGAATGTGAACCCAAATTATGTATCCCAAAAGAATGCAACACTGTACACGCAATGTGTAAATGTTTCAAGTAATGTAAGACAACTTCATTCTTAAAACTGGGGTGGGGGAGAGAGAAGACCACAGTCAGGTGAAAGGAGCAACGAGGATGGTGGCATTCAGCCCAAGCCCACTGATTCCAAATGTGTAATTCCCACAGTCATTTGTGGGGAATAGCGTATAATTCCCACATGCATTTGTGGGGAATAGTCTGAAATCCCCAATAACCCCTCTGCACTACACCACAACAGCAGGATCTCTTGCATGTGATTGCATGAAAGAGTAAAAAACACACATAAATCTCTTTTGAAAGACACCATGACAGCAGGATTCTGATGTGTATGAAATTGCATGAAATCTATGCTCCCTTTTTTTAAGACACCTTGACTGCCAAATTTTGCAGGATCTTACACTCAAAAATATCTGGTTTCAGACAACTGGCTGAAGGTATCAGTATTAACTGCCAAATGATGAGAATGTGTCATTGTTAGTTTCTTTTCTTTTGTTTTCCGATGTGAAGTCACTGAAAGTAGAACTACAGAAACAAAACAAATGCCAACACATGCTTGCCAGGCACAGCTTGAATGACTGTTCAGAAAGTGATGAAAACACCTGAATGTGAAAAGGTGGTTCAAGGCCATTAATTCTGTGACTAATTTTCTTCGATATGCACACCCCTAAAACCACAGTTTTTCAAACCGCTGAAAGAAAAACCATCGGGTAATTTTCCACAAAATGTAAATAATCATACTGACAACTAGTGGTTCAACCCCTCAACCATGTCATTAGCCTATTTCTGCACCAAAATGTTCTAAAATGCTGGTAGGCTTCAACAAAACATAACCTGTCAAAATCTGGTTACATCAAACAAAATGCACACTGATGAGAAAGTCTGTTTAAAGTTCAACATGCATGGCCCTATTTGGAAAACCATTCCGTGCATATTTGATGAAATATGGACTTATATTACATGATGGTAGAGGTCAAGCAGCTGCCAATATAAATATTTCAGTCAAACAGAGAGTTACACCAGTCCTCCTGTTCATATATTTCTATTACTCATGTAAACTGGTGTGTAGTTTTCACAGCAAATCCAAAAATGAGTGTGTAAGTTTGGCTGCAATCAAACCTATACCATCCTCTCAGTTAGTCTTTGTGTAGTCCATTATGATGTAAAGTGTCAAATGTCAATTCTTAAGAGCCAGGGAATATTCCAAAGGGCTCTGAATATATTTCATACAGCTGAAACACTGACATAAACAAAATGCACTGTGAAGATAAAAAAAAAGTGGTCTCAGGGAGGGTGATCTTTGTACATACAGCTCACACTGGTATAGCATACCCCACCTCCATCCCCTCATTTTCACGAGTTTTAGTCACCTAGTCACAGCCTTCTGAAAATGTAATCTGGTATGTTTGTTTTAAACAAAATGTATTTACACTCGCATAATGGTATGTTGTTTTAGGCAATGGTCCAAAGGGCTCTGATTATCTTTCATACAGCTGAAACACTGACATAAAACACACCATGAAGATTAAAAAAAGGGGTCTCAGGGACGGTGATCTTTGTACATACAGCTCACATTGGTATAGCATACCCCACCTCCATCCCCTCGTTTTCACGAGTTATAGTCGCCTAGTCACAGCCTTCTGAAAATGTAATCTGGTATGTTTGTTTTAAACAAAATGTATTTACACACATAACGGCATGTTCTTTTTCTTCTCTTTTTCAAAAACACAGACTTATTGCTACGCCTTTGGCCCCAAAGAGCAGCTGCCTTCTGCATTTGATCTTTTTAACAGAAGTAAATACCCAACAGTAAATGCAAAATGGTACCGGTACAGCGAACTTGTACCGCACAATGACTTTCTAGAGCAGCAAATGCAAGCTGCATCAGTGCATGTTTCAAGTTTTATTCATAGTTATAGTTTTGGCGCTCTAAATTTGTTTCCATCACTTTCTGTATTGTCAAGGTTAAACCCAGGTACACCAACAAGAAAAAACCCAAATAAGAATTAACCAGGAACCATAAAACTAAACCACAAATTGTGATTTAAAAAAAAAAGGGGGGCACTCAAAAAAGTTACTGCCTTTAATGGGATGAGAGAATAATAAAACATGAAAAGCCCAACAATTCAATCAAAACCATGCCCACAACTCAAGTGTCATGTTGGGTGTTGTTGTTTTCATTGCATGCATGTCACCATTTTTTTTTTGCAAAAGCCCGCAACGAAAGTCAAGACTCACTGACCCCCCCACAAATCCAATTTAAAATGGCCTCAGCTCAGTTGCCTGCAGGGGTGTATGAAGTTGTGTTCTGCACAAACATAGTGGTAGCCACCATCAGTCATCGCCCCCATCTTCAGCATCAGCCCCTTTGCACAAATACTCAGAAAGATGAAATCTCAAGTCGGACTCATGGTTGGCACTTGACACAAACAAACAAAATTTGCAATCGTCCGTCATCTGCAGCAACACTGAAAGTTAACGGTTGCACCAAACAGGGACTCAAGAAGAGAGCAAATTGGGAGGTTGAGCAACACAGACTTAGTGCAAAGAAAAATTAACCCTTTACCCACCGAGACCTCCTACTGCCTGTTCCAGTTCCTTCTGAGAATTGTCTCAAACAAACAAATGAACTGACTCGGAATGCATACTCCACATCGGAATACATGAAAAGTTCAAATTCATGCAGGATGTCACATGACTTCAAAAGGGCCAATGGGAAACACTCGGACCAGAACAGCATATGGCAGTCTGAAGACAAGGAAAGGGTTAATTTACAAATGAACAATTCTCAACAGGTTGGAGGAAAAGTGTTACATGCGCAAAGCAAACAAAAATCCTGCCCATAAGAAATATTTCAGCCCATGCCCTTCAATATTTTAATCTGTTACAGACCTCAGTCCATGAAGCAATTCTGTATGTTTTACTGTAACATCTTTGATAGCTTCTGAGTTACAAACCATACAAAGCACAAAAGAGACTTTTGTGTGTACCCTTTTTTGGCATCATGATGTACAACCCTCTCAGGCGAGAAGTTATTAGAACAGAAAAACTGTTATAGATATGGTTACAAACTTCACACTGTTGTCAATGGGGAATGCAAGCTTAACATAAAAACAAAACTCGAGTCTGCACAAAATGTGCCCAAATTTAGAGACATTAAAAAAAAAGTCACTAGGTCATGCAATAATGACAGAAAGTGTCAAATTATAATGTTTTGGGATTGATGTCACGCAGACATTTTGAAACACAGTCATGTCTGAGCACCAGATACTTTATTTATACAAGTCCATAATAGACAATGCTTTAGGAGATGGTGTGTTTCTTGACATTACCTACAAATCCAGTTTTACAATGTGGATCCATTTTTTGTCACAACTGTTTGAGAACTGCTCAAATATAACACATATATTCCTGTGTCTACCACCAGCACTGGAGCTGACCCAGCACAGCACAGCTAACAAAGGATAGGAACGCAGTGTTAGTGCAACAAAGCACAAGTCCACAACGCAGATCATACAAAGGACGAAATAGAGCAGAGGAAAACAAGATCAAAAAGTCCCCCGAAAGAATGCACAGAGTAAAATTGGACTACATCTGCGGAGACGTCATCTTTACAGCACTGCAGCATTCACTCCCAGCTCTCCCAATCATCCTGAAAGTGGACAACAAAGCAATTTGGTTTTAACAAACCTACTACTACACGTATGCTCAGAAAAATGGTTTCAAAACCATTGCTGGGCACCGCTAATGAAGTTTAAAACTGAAAACATTATCAGAAAGAAAGAAACAAAACTAGTGTCACAGGTAAGCAGTCAAAGTTCTGACTCTGCCTTAGTTTCTATCTTATTTTCAGCATCCACCACATATACAATACGTAATATAAAATGGCACTTATCAGCAAGCATCAAATGGCCCAGGCAATACCGAGAGAAGGGGTCTTTGAAACAGTCAGTCACATCCACAAGAACAAGTGGTTCATACAAAAAAAGTGGTCACAAATTAATATGCTCCTACACCAAAGTATCAGTCGCAAAACTAATGTGTCTCCCTCTTTCTCCCTCTTCAGTCCACCCATCTGAAACTATCAACCCCAAAACATCAGACTCAAGATATTCCCCTTCTCTTAATTCTTTGTTCTTTATCTCTGTGTGTTTGTGTGTGTGTGCACATGCGTGTATGCATGCATGCATGTGTGTGTGGTGAGAGTGTGAGTGTGTGCATGTACTTGCTGTGTGTTTGTCAATAACACTGTGCCAAAACCTTTCATCAAACCCTCTTACAGATGAATGCCTATCTTCTGGGCGTGAATCAGATACCTGTGTATATTCTCTGTTGTATTTTCAAACCCCCTCAAATGATGTACCTTCAACCTCTTGTATGGGGGGTAGAGGGGAGGGGACATAAAACAAGCAATCTGCACCCACCTCCACATCAAGGTTGTCTCCAAGTTTCTTGGCCAGCTCTTCAGCAGCCTTCATGTCTTCTTCTGTCAGCTCAATATCCAGATCCTGCTCCCATTCATCATCAACGTCCGACACAACTAGATAATGACAAAACACATAACCCCTGATAATAACGTACACACACGCAAAAGTTCTACATATTTTTATGCAAACCATAAAATGACACAGGTGCCAAGTTCTTTGAACTTTTCTTAAGAGCCAAGAACAACATCGTGTTAGGGATTCCCAAGAACAAACAAAAAGGGAAACTCCTCACAGAACTAAAATAATAAGTCTAGTCCACTAGATATCACTTTCCCAACCAATTCCAAACACAGGTCAAACATGATAGATCTAGTTTTGAAGTGTTTACCTTTGGAAACTTGGCCATGACATTCTTCTACATGGTGTCTACTCCAACATGAACTACATGATCTTTAACCCATGTATGTGATCTTTTTGCATGTGCATACACATACAGGGCAACTCGCTTTATAGTCTCATCTGAAAGACCTTAGTGGTGGAGTCTTTGTAGGAGAAATCTGGAGGGGGGGGGGGGGGTGCAAAGCCTAGCATTAATCTGCTGTCACCCATTCATGTGGTGACCATGCCTGACTGTGCTTAATTTGGCTTTCGAGGGCAAGTGCTCTTGCTCTACACAGCTGACTCTCCTCATACATGCTGCACTGGACAAGGGACTACTGACCCAACACCAAAGGTCCTCTTTCTCCAAGGTCAGTGCAAGCTAAACCAGGCAGATCTATGACTGGAGAGCTTACCTTTGAACTCAGCGGTGCCGGATAACAGTCTGGCCCAACAGCAAAAGGTCATTTTTGTCCATGGTCACTCCCAGCCAAACTTAAAACCTACGTTTGGACAGCTTACCTCTGCCCTCAATGGTGTTGGGCAAGGGATTACCAAAGTCTGACCCAGCACCGAAAGGTCACTTTTCTCCCAGGTCAGTCCAAGCTAAACAAGGCAGATCTACAACTGAAGAGCTCACCTTTGCCGGCTTTGGACTCGGTGGTGTTGGACAAAGGACTATCATGGTCTGACGCACCACCACAAGCTCACCTTCCTCCAAAGTCAGGGCACGCTACACTGAAATAAAGATCTTCCTTCAAAAAGAGCTCACCTTTGGACTCGCTGGCGTTGGACAAGGGACTGCCATGGTCTGAGCCCACCACCACCAGGTCACCCCTCTCGGTGGTCTTCAGAATGGTGCTCTCCTCAGAGACGGCCACCGACAGCGCTTGCTGCACCGAAGATGCCTCTGCTGCGCAACCTTCTGCCTCCGGCACTGAGCTGGGTGCTGGGGTGACGGGTGGTAGCTCGCTCTCCTGTAGGATTTGAGAGCCTGGCATAGGAGACTGCTGGGCGGTCTCGGGCGCCGGCAAGGCGATCTCGGGCAAAGAGGCACTGGGAGAATCAGACTGAGCAGAGGAGTCTGCGAGCCGGGGCTCTGAATCAGCTGGTCGAGATGCTTCGGGTTCGACAAGGGTGCCGGCTCCCCTCTCCGGAGGTGGGCACTGGGCGGAGGGAAGATCCAAAGATGGAGGTGGGCTGGCTTCCCCAGAGCCAACAGACAGTTTCAAGTATTCCTTGAAAGCCTCAGCGTTTGGCTGGTGAGGGGCACTGCTGCTGGTTTCTTGAATGGGAGAGGACGAACTTGCTGATGCCGGAGGGTCTGAACTTGAGAAACTGGAGCTGGTCTCCACCGGTGACACCATCTCCTCTTCAGACGAGGACCTGGAGGCTTCACTGCTTCCTGAATGTTTCTTTTCCTCCAGGCTTATGTCGTGAAACTCTGCTGCGGCGGCTGAAGCTGCCTGGGGCTGGGCCGCAGGCCTGACAGCACCTGACTTGGCAGCTTTTTCTGAGTCTTTGCGTTGTTTTGGCGTGGGGGATGTTGTCGCAAGGCTGGAGGACGGTGGCGTGGTGGGGATGGGGGTAGGTGAGTCTGAGGAAGGTCGCTGCTGGTTGGGTCGGGGAAGCTTCTCCCAATCACTACCACTGTCTTCAGCCGCCTCGTCTCCGCTCCATTCATCTGACAGACAACCATGGGATCAGCTTATACAGGTCATCAACACGTGTTTCTTAAAGGGGGAACCAAGGAGAAGACAAAGGCTGGCCTGAAAGCACTGAAAATGTGTGAATAGTTCCACCTGCGTGCTTTCTCTGGTTGTCCTGTCATTATTTGTCCATATGTTTTGGTGCTGTTGTTGTGGGCAGCTTGCTCACTCACATTAGCTAACAGATTTGACATTCAGTTCCCAGTATTTAAACATAAATCTTTCTGACATACCAAACATACCAGAGTCCTGATCACTGGAGTATTAGGGTCTTGTCTCCTGACCACAGGAGTATTAGGGTCTTGTGTCTTGATCACTGAAGTATTAGGGTCTTGTCTTCTGATCCCTGGAGTATTAGGGTCTTGACTCCTGACCACAGGAATATTAGTCTTATCTCTCGATCACTGGAATATTTGGGTCTTGTCTTCTGATCACTGGAGTATTTGGGGCTTGTCTCTTGATCACAGGAGTATTAGGGTCTTATCTCTTGATCACTGGAGTATTTGGGTCTTGTCTTCTGATCACTGGGGTATTAGGGTCTTGTCTCTTGATCACTGGAGTATTAGAGTCTTGTCTCTTGATCATTGGAGTATTAGGGTCTTGTCTCTTGATCACTGGAGTATTAGGGTCTTGTCTCCTGATCACAGGAATATTAGGGTCTTGTGTCCTGATCACTGGAGTAGTAGGGTCTGATCACTGGAGAATTAATTATGGTCACTGGAGCAATCACATCCTGTCTGTGGAGATTTGGGACTCTGATGCTGGGCCATATTTGAATCCTAATCACTGGAACCATAGGATTTTGACTGTTGGAATCCTGACTGTCAGTGCACAAAGCGCTGGATTACAAGCTTGGGTTTTGGAAGAAAGATGGAAAAATCTGGAAGTTTTGGATCTCATGTACACATCTCCCCCCCCCCCCCCCCCCCCAATCCTCCCCACACACTCATCAAAAAAATATCTTACCATCCCAGCTGATAGAGTCATCTGCCCTTGAGACTTCAGCACGCCTCATAAGTGCTTCTTTGCGGGCTTGGTCAACATCAATTTGATGAAGTTTGTAGAAATAACGGCGCCAAAAGTCTACATGGGACACACGTGATGGAACCTGCAGAACAGCATGTACATCAGTATCTATATTCACAATGCCATTCAAAATAGCATGCTTTCATCGCATCAACACAGCTTCCTAAATGTGCATTTTTGCTTTCATGATGGCAAAGGGCTTTTGTAATGTTCTTATTTAAAAAAATCTGACCAGACTACCTATCAAGCAAAGTAAGCTAATCAGCTGTTTTCATTAGACAAAGCAAACTGACCAGGTAATCCACCCAATACAGTAAACTGAGCAGCTTATCCACCCAACACTGTAAACTGACCAGGTAACTCATCCCACACAGTAAACTGACCAGCTAACCCATCCAACACAGTAAACTGACCAGCTAACCCATCCAGCATAGTAAACTGACCAGCTAATGTTCAGCTAAATAGTAAACTGACCAGCTAACGACCAGCTAACCCATCCAACACAGTAAACTGACCAGCCAACCCAGCCAACTGACCAGCCAATCCACCCAACACAGTAAACTGACCAGCCAATCCACCCAACACAGTAAACTGACCAGCTAACCCATCCAACACAAAAACTGACCAACTAACCCATCCAACACAGTCAACTGACCAGCCAATCCAGCTAACCCATCCAACACAGTAAACTGACCAGCTTTGTGTAGAGTGCACGCACTTCCACCTTGGACACCAGCAGGTCTGACACCTCGCCCTTCTTGCTGTCCAGGTCAAAGCCCTCACACCACATGCTGTAGGTCTCTGGAGACCCACTTGGCTCCTTAATGTATGTCCCAGGGTCCACTTGGACAGCGTGAAGCCGTGCCTGTAACAAAACGGGGCACCATGCAACAATCTCAGTTGACGCAGCACTAACTGGTGCCTCTTTGTCAGCTTCCTTCAAGTGAATGGGGTGGTTATTATTTTGAATACATTATTTGTGTTCTTCTGAATACACTTGAGCCTGAGAGGGAAATGTTTTCAAACATGCAGAAGATCAAAGCACACCCGTTTCGCTTTCAAGCCAACTGGGAAGTAATACACCCTTACACTGCAACCCTTTCTCTTCTGCTTCAAGGAATAACAAAGCAGCTGTCCTCTCACTACAGAGAACAGTAGTCTGATGCAAAATCCATTTCTTCCTTCAGTGAATTTGTAAAACGAACTGTAAATCAGACATTTGTTTGTGATTTTAAAGATTTTTCTCGCCTCCACTGAATCAGCACAGCACATGCTGTTTGGGGGTTCCTTCGTGAAAATGTGACACTTCTGTTGGTTGCCATTTGGTAAAATGTGAACATTAACTGCTCATTACTGTGTTTGACTTGGTAGTGATTGATGTTGACTGTGTTGTGTCCAGAACTGTGATTCAGCCTTTGATCTGTGTTTTTGTGAAATGTGTTTTGAACTCGTGTAATTTGTAAAATAATTTTGAACGTGCAATTCATCATGAGGTAACCCTATTTGGTTGATGGGACATTAAAATATAAGAACTAACATGGGACATTAAAATCTAAGAACTAACAAACTAAGTTTCGCTCAAACAAACTTCATACGCACTGTACTTCTGCTCAATCACATTCTTATAACACTGTGCCTTTGCCAATTAATAAGTTTTATGACTGTATTTTTTCTGAATCAAACAAAATGTTATGACACTGTAGCTCTGTAAAATCAAACATACTCTAATCAAATTGTACCTTTGCTGAATCAGATAAAATCTTGTGACATTGTACTTTTGCTTTCTCAAGTCCACTAAAATGTTATGACATTGTACCTTTGCTGACTCAAGTAAAATGTGGTGTTATGACATTTTACTTTTGCTGAATCAAGTAAACTGCTGTGTCACGACATTCTACCTTTGTTGAATCAAGTAAACTGTAGTGTTCCGATATTGTACCTTTGCTGAATCAAGCAAACTGTGACGTTGTGACACTGTACCACAGCTGACCCAACCAAACTGTTATGACAAGGTACCATTTGCTAAATCAAGCAAACTGTTACTTGAACAAAATGACACACCTTTACTGACTCTAAACAGGTTCCAGTCACATTCTACTTGCTTGAGAATGAGACAAACAAACTCTGCACACCCTAAATTTACTGCAGCAATCAAATGATCCTGGCACTGTACCTTTGTTCTGTCGTAACACTCAGATGCAGGGGCAATGATAGGGATCTGATCATCATCATCAGGGGGCACAACCAGGGCCTTGGAAATCCCTTCCAGAAAGGTGTTCAGCCCCTTTGTCAGTTTTTCTCTGGCTGCAGAGGCATTCTCAGCCTGTCGGAAAATAATAAAAACATAAGCACACAAATATTAAAAAAATCTGCTCTAACAATCTGTCTTGTATCTTATAAGCCACAACATATACAGGGTCACCGAAGGAATACCATGCAAAAAAAAAAAAAAAATCCATAGCAGATTTTTCACATATGATACCATGCGCTTCATTTCAGCTATTCAAGGTGCACAACGACAAGTGATGCAACTGAATGATTGCATTAGTAAAGCACAGTGCACTTAATGGAACAAAGTTAACATGGTTTTCCTGACTAAAGCACAATACATTCTGTATGACATACTTCCTGACAGAGCCAAACCGCAATCTAACAATCAGTGATTCAATCTCACGCATTGAATAACAATAACTGAACAATATAAAAACTGAGAACATGCACACACATCTTCTTCAAAGTTCTTTCCTACCTTCAAGGACTCTTTAAGTGTTGTACTAGTGACCCCAACCACATGCCCTGTGTCCTGTTGCATGGTACATCCAAACTCTGCCAAGTCCTTTCGCACCATATCCAGTGCTGCTGTACTCTGTAAAACATCAATTGCTCTTTTTTTCTTATTTTTTTTTACTCTTGTAACTGAATTACAGGTGAATTTACACACGGCACTCATCAACAGAAAGCACTGATTAAATGCACAGAAGTGGTACCCATAAATCAGATTTACAGGTGAATTTAAACACAGCACTCAAGTCAAGAGAAAGCACTGATTAAATGAAACTAAGTTTTGGTTGCAAAAGCAACATTAGCTCAGAAGATATAGTAAAAACAGTCATATTTTGATTACATAATCCCTCACTATGACCTTGACCTGTAAGATAACATCCTATTTTTTTTCACATGACACCCCATCCCAGCTCATGATGATGCAACACTGCACCAAGTTTGGTTACAAAAGGCTGGGCAGTTCAGAAAATATCTTCTGGACAAAGCCCAGGAGGTCAGACAAATACAGTGATTCCAGTATCCCCCCCCCCCCCCCCCCCCCCGAACTTTGTTATAGCAGGTATAATGAACACAGATGGTACCCAACTATTTTACACATTAATCACACACTGCACAAACAGATTAAGTTTCACATTTGCAACTTTCTCTTCTGCATTCCAATGCCTGGAATGTATGTTCACTGCTGAATACAATAAAGTATAAGCTTGCAAACTTGATCATGCTCCAACGAAAGATTTGTTTGCTTCTTTTCAAGTATATATTATATATTTAGGTTTATACACCAATATGATTATTCCTTATTGTGGTACTAGTTACAAATTATGCAGATAAGAGTGCCGATACTTAGAATAAACATACACACATAACAATCAGACCAACTAATGAGGACTAGTTTCTACATTTGTTAACATTTGCAACCTTCTCATATATCCATCATATTCCATTTATATTTTCTGCTTCTTTTTTGTACCTGTATTCTGCCTTCGCTTCAGGAGCTGTAATGCTGTGTTTTGCATCTTCTGATTTTACCTCCATACATGTATGACATGTATATCTTTTGCATCTTTTTGTAAGCACACTCTGCCCTAGCTTTGGTGAGTTGGTGATAACAGGGGACAGAAATGTCCACAACACAGGACAGAAATGTCTATAACATTGGACAGAAATGTCCATAACACAGGACAGAAATGTCCATAACAATGCACAGAAATGTCCATAACACAGGATAGAAATATCCGTAACACAGGATAGAAATGTCCACTACTGTTACCTTTTCCTTGGCTGCCTGCAGCCAGCCTCCCCACCAGCTTCCAGCCATGTCTCCTTCACCACTGAAACAGAACAGCCCTTCTCTGAAGCTAAAAGGCAGCTGCATGAAGTGATGACAAAAAAGAAATTTGTATCTCACCAAATATTATATAAGTTATTGCAATATAATTACTATCATGCACAATCTGGCATAAAATTTGTGCGAGTATATTCAGCTCAGTGACTGGGGGTATGCATAGTGTCTCCAACTTACCAAAGGTCTACAGAGCTAGCAGCAAAACTCTAAGAATCACTTTAAAACAACTTACTCTCTGGACATGGACGGTAACCAATACATTTTGAACACTGCTGTCAAGCAGACATTTCAGTCTTGAAACCCTGCAGTCAAGTGAGTGTTACTGTCAGTGTTCCAGTCTTGGAACACTGCAGTCAAGTAAGTGTTGCTGTCAGTCCTGGAACACTGCAGTCAAATCAATGTTAGTCATGGAACTCTGCAGTCAAGTGGTCCTGCTCAGTTACTGTCAGTCTTCAACACTGCAGTCAAGTAGGTGTCACGGCCAGTCTTGGAACTGTGCAGTCACGTAGGTGTCAGTCTTGGAACTCTGCAGTCAAGTATGTGTCACTGTCAGTCTTGGAACTCTCTGCAGTCAGGTAGGCATTACTGTCAGTTTTGGAACACTGCAGTCATGTAGGTGTCAGTCTTGGAACTCTGCAGTCAAGTATGGGTCACTGTCAGTCTTGGAACATCGCAGTCAAGTAGGTGTCAGCCTTGAAACTCTGTGCACAGTCAAGTATGTGTCACCGTCAGTCTTGGAACATCACAGTCGCGCAGAGCAGTCTCTACACTGCTTTTATCCTGTCCAGCAAATGCACGCCTACACTGTGGAATATTCCTCTACATATATGTACAGCGGTTTCCACATCACTTGGAAGATCATTGCACATGTAAAACAGTCCATGTCCACATTTTGATAAAGCCTAATTGCAGGTGGCACAGAAATGACAGATGATTCATAATCACAAGCAGTGGAATAATAAAAATGATGACTATGGCTACTCCTAATCAAAAAGAAGAAGATCCATACCCTTTGTTTGGCTGCATGAAATACTGTTGTGGTGTTGGCACAAAAAATTACACATGACTGTCATGAGCATGAGTGACTGATTGATTCATCATTACATCAGATTTCTTCTGGTTCATCTAGCTTTTCATTGTTTGCAAACAAAGCACCAATCACATTACCAACTATGAACTGCAGTTACGACAGACTACACCTTGACAGAAATCACAGCCAATTTTGGCCCGTTTTGCTGATTCATATAATACATTATATTATATATATATAGAGTACTAGAATTGTTTGGTCACGTAAAGCTTTAACACGTTAATATACCTCTTGATCGAAAAACCATTAAGACGAGACCAAAATAAATCATCAAAAACTTAGCTGATGTAGTCATCGATCCAACAGGTCGAATGATTTGCTTCTTCACCTTAAAACACACAACAGCAGGACAGCTGTTGTTTGTTGCTATTCATAGCTTGTCGAACGGTAAAGAAAAAACATCCGTAAGAAACAACGCACATGCTTCCAAACATCAATATAGATCCCAATATTCTTTTATGTCACATCTGTAACTTTCAAAACTGGAAGCTAAATTGTTCCCTTTGACAGAAACGCAAGATTTGCCAGGATTTATCTCTAGTCTGCCCTTACCTTTCAGCCATGATTGTTGCTCTACCTCCAACCCAAAATGTAGCTCAAAATACAAAAAGATCAAAATGATAGATTGAAAGATTTTCTCAATGTTTTACGAGAAAGTATCACAATTATTTTAATCATTGTCGTCTGGCTAAATAAACGAGCTACTTAGCTGACTGTTTTTCCATTTTATAGTTCAAAATAAAGAGATTAGAGGGGTTAGAGAGTTTTTGCTCAAGGGAGCCAACTTCTTCACAAATCATTTTAGATTGCTAGCACAGTCATGTCCCTTCCTTTCCTGATCCGGTAGCAACGTGCCCATTTTTAAACAATTATCAGCTGAGGCATTTTACGAAGCTCACACTGAAGGGCGACTACGTATAGTTTACTGTCTAGGGGAGGGAATTTGTGTCCTAAACCGATGTTTTGACGAGTCGTGTCCCTTAGACCATATGCATCTCTAACCAACAGTGCCCGCTCAACAACTAACTGCCCCCACCGCCCTTCCCTCCGCCCCTACCTCTCTCTCTCTCCACCCCCCCCCCCCCCAAACATTGTCTAGAATGTATATGCTTAATGCCTTTATACTATACCTCATTTTGTTGTGTGTACAGAGCTGGAAAGTAGAAGTCAAACGAAAGTGTACATGTTACCAACAACTACACTCAAATGAGAACACTGCGACGTTCACCCCCCCCCCCCCCCCCCCCCCCCACTTCCCCTTGTGTATGGACCGGTGGCCTTCACAATAAACATGTGTCAGTATCAGTGTTAGTGTCACTCTCTCTCTCTCTCTCTCTCTCTCTCTCTCTCTCTCTCTCTCTCTCTCTCTCACACACACACACACACACACACACACACACACACACACACACACACACAATCACCACCTTCTCAGTTCAGCGCTAAACCCTCCAGCTCACCCCCATCGATCCACCCACCCTCGACCCCAACGACATCAATTAATCCTCCATTCCACCTACCTCGCCCACCCCCACCCCAAATGACTCCGACCCCACCAGCCTCGCCCAAGTTGACCTTCTAATGCGGCATGACTGTACTCCACACTGCCTCCGCCCACTTGGCACATCTTGCAAGGTCAAAAGGCGTAAGATGAGAGGCGCTGCCCTGGCCCATAGTGACACGAGGGATATGACAGACTTTTATCAGTGATGGGCCGGGGCAATGTGACAGCTATGACAGACCTTATCACGGTGAACGGGGGTAATATGACACTCCGTATCATGGTGAAAGCTGCAGGGGAGGGGAGGGGCGTGGGTGTGGGGTGGGGTGGGGGGCTAAATATGACAGACCTTATCACGACGAAGGGGTACTATGACAGACATTATCACTGTGGAGGAGGGTGACATAAGAGACTTCATCAGGGTACAGGGGGGATAATATGACAGACCGTATCAGGGTCCAAGGGGTGATATGACACACAAGGCTTATCAGAATGCAGGGGGGTAATACGACAGACGTTATCAAGGTGCAGGGGGTAACATGACAGACGTTATCAGGGTGATAGGGGTAATGACGGACCTTATCAGGGTAACTGATATGACAGACCTTATCACGGTGAAGGGAAGAAATATGGCAGACCTTATCACGGTAAAGGGGGTAATCTGGCAGATATATGACAGACCTTATCACGGTGAAGGGAGGGAATATGACAGACCTTATCACGGTAAAGGGGGTAATATGGCAGACATTATCACGGTGAAGGTCATATGCCAGACCTTTATCACTGGATGCTGGGGGTCACATGACAAGACTGACGTCATCAAGTAAAGGGGGTAACATGACAGTCCTTGTTACGGTAACATAACAGACGTTATCACGGTGAAAGTGGTAATATGACAGACCTTATCAGAATGAAGGGGGTAATATGATGGCAGACCTCATCAGAGTGAAGGGGTAGTATGACAGACGCTGTCAGGGTGAATAATATGACAGGCCTTATCAGGATGAAGGAGGTAATATGACAGACTTTATCAAGGTGAATTACATGTGACAATGCGACAGACCTTGTCAGAGTGAATGGGACAAGAAGGGGCCGGTAAAGTGGGAGGGGGGGGGGGGGGGGGGGGATACGACAACAAAGGCTTGGATGAAACCGCACGCTGTGGAAAAAAAGGATGGAACAAATCCATCGTGACGAGGATCGTTATTTTACCCCAAAGTATATTTTATAACAGATAAACTTGGGAACCCACGAGTACAGATCAATGCGTCAGATTCAAAACACAGCCAGCCAAACCTAGCTCAAACATCATCAGCTGCCCAAACAATCCACCTTCCCCTCCACCCTCCAGTCTCTCTCTCCCTCAACTGGCTATTGCACATCTTGGGCCTTGACGAGTTAAAAAAAAAAAAAAAAAAAAAAAGCGTGAAAATCGCTGCACTGCTAAAACTGTCCAAAAGCAAGCGAGGTCGTTTTTCTATTTTTAGCCGAATCATTAATAAACATGACCTCCGACCCATTTACTGTTGTCTGAGCGAGCAAATGGGACTGTGACACCGACTGCCAATGACACCAGACGGCCAGCTTTCAGGGGTGAGGGGGGTGGGGAAGAGGGAGAGGGGGCGCTCGAGGCTGCTTAGTGAAGTGCTAATGGACTGGCCCGTTCAGGTTGTTCGGTAGACCGTGACCCACACGTGAAGGGCTTTTTGTAACGCAGTTGAAGCGTGACGGCTGCTCGGACTGACCGAGGACTTTGCTGACCGTTCGTGTGTCAGCGTCAGCA
>OY757548.1:438777-448154 GCA_963584105.1 Alviniconcha strummeri
TGATATATACGTGAATTTCCCCTCCTCGTCGCCTTGGCATTCTCCATTGTGAATGAATAAATCAAAACACACGCACAGGTCTAAGAGCGCTCTGCCAAAGTCATTTATCGCATCGTCCTGAGAGGCTCTGCTTTGACACATCAGAGGGTTGGGGCTGAGAGGGTCTGTGAATGGCAAGTAAGAGTCATTGGCTTTCACATTGGCTTGGAAGTTGGATGTCCGCGCGTTTATGTCGCCACTCAGAATTAAGTAAAAATCGCCGTATTTCTCAAAGAGATCGAGAACACATTTGTCTATCTGATCTATGTGGCAGTTACATTCGGCTGTATTATAGTACGGACTTCCTTGTGGGGGTACATAAACACATATCAGCAGAACGTCATGCGTTGTGTTAAAAAGAGTTTTGGCAAACTTAACCACAATCATTTGATCATACATGATGTCAACTCGTTCAATCAGTTTTGAAAAGCACTTCCTCACTAAGAGCAACACACCTCCTGAGCGTCTGCCGTGGTGGGATAATTTAACAGCTGGGGAAACATATTTATCATATCCTGTAAAATGTCTTGTTAAATCATATGAATTTTCTACGAAGGTTTCTACGAGACATGCAACATCAAACTGCTCAACGTACCTTTTAAAGTCGCCGTCTGCAATTTTACTGTGGAGTCCGTCAACATTCCAAACAAGAAATGATAGAGAACAGGTTTTGTTTCCTGAGTCAGCCGCATCACTTTCTACCGTGCTACCTGCCTTATCACTCAATGATTTCCTTGTGGTGTTTCGTTGCGGTTTCCTTTGTGTCTGACTTGTTTCTACACATTCCCCTGATGCACGTTTTTTTGTGCCGTGTGACGACTGAGAGTGTGTGTGTGTGCTACCGGTGTGGGTGTGTGTGTGTGTGGGTGTGTGCGTAACGATGCTGCCACGCCGTTCAGGGGGATTCCCGGAGGTCTTGGTGGTTGCTGTTGCACCCTGGCCCTTGTCAGCATCGGAGTCCGCATGCGTTATTCCCTCCATGGCATCACTGTCGTTGTTGGCGGTGTCTGGGGCCCTCAGGGTGTTGGTGGTATTCCGTGTATTGACAGCTACCTGCCGCCGTCGGAAGGGAGGTGTGTCCAGTGTGACGATCATCTGCTGCTGTAGGTCGTAGGTGAACACTCCGTTGTCCGTAAACAGCTTGTCCGATCGGAGGATGGCCTTCTTCTTGTCTTTGCGTAGCTGTTTGTAGTACTCCATGAGACCCCCAAGTCTCCGTCGGACAGCCTCTGGAAAGTCCTCCCGTATGGACACCGCTTTGTCGGGAGTGAGGAGCCTGGCTTTGGACAGAACGAGAGCTTTCTGCTTCAAGGACTGGAACGTCACCAGGATTCCACTTCCCACCCTGCGGGCCTGGTCCATGTCGATGTTGTCTGTGATACCCAGGTCAGTCTGAAGCACGTCACCGACCAGCTGCTCACACGACACCCCCTCGCGTACGGGTATGCCGAAGAAGAGGAGGTTACGTTTTCTCTTTTCCATGTCAAGTTCTTCTACTTTGGATGCCAGCTGTTGCACTGTGTTACGTAGGTTTGCGTTCTCTTGTTCCAGTCTTTCTTGTTTGTTGTGCAGTTCATCCACATCCAGGTGTAAAACGTGCTGCTCCTCTCCCATCTGATGAAGTCTGGCGTCAAGGCTGTGCTGGATACTGGCGAACTGCTGTGTCATAGCACTGGTCAGTTGTCGCTGCCCCTCCTCCAGTCTTGTTATGGCGCTGGTCATGGCTTGTACAGCGGAGGATAAATACTGTAGGAGATCAGACGCATCAGTGTCAGACTGTACAGAGGAGGCACCGTTTGGTAGTCCTGATGCTTCCTTGTGCATAGAAGATGAAGAGTCGCTGTGGTGTTTCCTGGGCTCGTCGGTGTTCTTGGTTGGTGTCAGAGGCCCCGGGTTTGGCTCAACACAACCGATAAGCAGCATAGCCAACAAACAGGACACAGCCAGCAGAGCGGAAAAACTCGTCACACGCAGTCCTCTTACTTTCGCCGCCGCTTTTCGTGCATTTCTTGTCAGAATTTTCATCAGAACGGCTACAAAAAGGCCGATCCTGCTTCTGTGCGCTTCTACCGAGCAGCCCATGGTTGACAAACACTAATTAACACTGGTAATCAACCAAAACTGCTAATTTGGACGAGAGCTCAAAATTTCGTGTCTTGCCTGGTGCACTGACAACAGTTCACCCCCCGAGAGAGAGAGAGAGAGAGAGAGAGAGAGAGAGAGAGAGAGAGAGAGAGAGAGAGAGAGAGAGAGAGAGAGAGACAGACAGACAGACAGACAGAGAGACAGAGAGAGAGACAGAGACAGAGTCCTACTTCGCCAGCCGAATCCGGTTTTTTGGCCCATAATGCCAAGCAATTTTGTTGTTGTTTGTTTTTAGTTTTTTCGCGTGCGTGCGTGCGTGCGTGCGTGCGTGCGTGCGTGTGTGTGTGTGTGTGTGTGTGTGTGTGTGTGTGTGTGTGTTCGTTTCTGTAGGCCTGTACCAAAGTGTCCGTAAAGTGAGGTTTTCGTTACGAAATTTTCGGTTCACAATCCTGGAAGAAAACCAGCTTCCACAGTCACACTCCCTACCTTGACTACAAGCAATTCCGCACAAAGGCGTTACCGTGCACATGCTGGTGGCACTGGTTACGACCTCGGTGGTTTCTCTCGTCCAAAAGACTGGACATTAAAACCCTGAAATGAAAGAGAGTAGAGAGATGGGAACCGGGTGGGGGTATCTGAGATGGGGTGAGATTATTTGGATTTTGAGCCAGCGAGATCATGTGTCCAAATGTCACTCTACCCAAACAGGGTAGGACACCAATGCTAAAAAAAAGTGAAATGGGAGGAGAAAACGGCGTAGATATCTGAAACGAGGAAGAGAATGGGAGATTAGAGCCAACACAATCCCCAAAAAACTCCTGAAAGGGAAGTCCACTGTCAAAATCGTGTTTCCTGTTTGATTTCAATTTCAGTGATGATGCATAAGAGAAAGCAATTGCGAGAAAGACATCAAACTAAATGAGTGGCGCATAATGTGTGACCAAAAAGACTGCTTGCCTTTGGAATTCTGATGGACCTGATTTCAATGATGCATACAGATTATGAGAGGGCGGCACTCATCCACAACCAGACTGGCATTGACTGAATGCCTCCTTACTCTGAGTATGTTCTGTGACACAGGTGTCGGAGGCCCACTTATTGTCGTCGCTGTCGCCTAGGTGTCAGCACCTGATCATGATCGGCGATCACCAGCAGCTGCGCCCCTCCTACACCAACTACGACCTCACTGTTTGCCAACACCAACACCACATCGACATCTCGATGTTCGAGCGCCTGTGCCGAGCTGGTGTTCCCTTTCAGCGCCTGTCTCTGCAGCATAGGTGAGTGCTGAAGTATCGCTGGACTTTGAGTGACAGATACGATCAGCCAACCAGAACAGGCAGACAGCTAGGACGCACCAGTCGTTTGACCGCCAGTTTCGGCTGACAGTTCAGAATCTATGGATAGAAGCAGGCTATGAATGAGAGAGTGAAATGATATTGCAATGGATGGATGCATGTTACTGATTAAGAAGCCCCACAGCGAAACATATCAAAAAAGACGAAGAATAACAAGAGAAGAAGAAGAACGGGAGGAATCGTCTCCATTTGTAGCCTGATATCATATCTTTTACTCTGCACGTGTGCATAACGAATTTTGGAAACAAGTGTTCTTGACTTCTGATAGTGTTTACTTAACACGCGTCAATAACTTCTAACTTGGAATCAGTTTTTTATTCTGGGATTTGTATATGTGTAATCATATTTTTGTTGTTGCTTGCTTCTGTCTTACAGAATGCGTCCAGAGATCTCCCAGTTGTTGGTACCAACCATATACAGTGACCTCAAAGATCACCACAGCGTCCTTCACTACCCCAACGTTGTAGGGGTCAAGGTCAACGTGTTCTTCCTGGACCATGACAAGCCGGAGGACACGCCGGATGAGTCAAGGAGCAAGCGCAACACGCACGAGGCGAAGTTCTTGGCGTCACTTTACCTGTACCTTCGTTTACAGGGTTATAGCGAGAAGGACATCACCGTCCTGGCGCTCTACAAAGATCAGGTGATTCTACTGAGGAGTCTCATCAAGAAGGTGAAAAGTTTCTTCTTCTTCTTCTTCTTCTTCTTCTTCTTCTTCTTCTTCTTCTTCTTCTTCTTCTTCTTCCTCTCCCTCTTTCTCTGTCTCTCTGCTGATGAGTCACATTAAGAAGGTTAAAACCTTTTCTTTCTTTCTTTCTTTCTTTCTTTCTTTCTTTCTTTCTTTCTTCTTCTTCTTCTTCTTCTTCTTCTTCTTCTTCTTCTTCTTCTTCTTCTCTGTCTGTCTCTGTCTGTTTCTCTCTCTCTCTGTCTCTGTCTGTCTCTCTTTCTGTCTGTGTGTCTCTGTCTCTCTGTCTGTCTCTCTCCCCCTCCTTTCCTCTCTCTCTCCCCCCACTCTCCTTCTCTCTGCTACAGCCTGGACAGTATCGTCATTCCCTCAAGTTGTCAACACACACATTGAATTGTTCTGATCATGGTGGACTACAGTTCTAAGCAACCTTCCCGCATTTTCCTTTAACGGGTGTTCGATTTGACCCGCCCCTACAGCTAACTGATCGTTGTGCCTACACCTAGCACAGGTCACGTCCTTTGGTTCGGTCGCCAGGTAGAGACGGATCCACGGCTGCCACAACCGCCGGAAGACTTGCTGTTTGAAGACACGGTGTTGGCACGAGCTGGCGTCCGTCAACGACCGCCGAAACCATCGGGGGCCCGCGTGACGGCGGTGGACAACTTCCAGGGGGAGGAGAGCCGAGTGGTACTGCTGTCTCTGGTGCGGAGCAACCAACAAGGCCGCATCGGCTACCTGAAGGAGGCTAACCGAGTCTGCGTGGCCCTTAGCAGAGCGAAGGAAGGTAAGCAGGTCCACTACATGAGTGTAGCTAACCGAGTCTGCGTGGCCCTCAGCAGATCCACTACCTGAGACTGGCTAACCGAGTAGCAGACTCGGCAGCAGAGCGAAGGAAGGTGACGATGAGTTGATGCTTAATGTCCTCAGATGTCATTTGACATATTAGGGACAAGTTGTGACCAATGCCGAAGCACGGTTCAATAATTCTTTACGTCCACGGAAACCAGAAGGCTCGTTAGGACGGACAGCCCAGGACGTCCACCTCGACTCTCACACAGCTCCTGAACTATGGCGAAGGAAGGTAACCAGGTTCAGTACATGAGACTGGCTGATCGAGTCTGCGTGACTTTCCGCAGAGCCAAAATAATGAGGTAAAAAGGTACACTACCTGAGACTGGCTGACCGAGCTAGCCACCGTGACTATCAGCCGAACCAGGATGAGGTGGAATGTACACTAGGCCTACCTGAGACTGGCTGAGACAGAATCAGGTGAAAAGTTACACTACCTGAGACTGGCTGACCGAGTCTCCTTGGATCTCGGCAGAGCGAACGAAGGTGAGAATTAGGCATAATTATTAGCTGAGAGATAATAACCGAGTCTGCGTTAGTCTCAGGCCAAGGGAGGTAAGTGTGAGCTTTGCCTGGCAGAGGCTGATCGAGTCTGCATGCCGACAGTAATGGTCAAGGGAGGTAAGAAGGATTCCCGTGTGTTTGACAGGCGGGTTACCATCTCCATGTTGAACTGTGAACTGATGTGAAATGTACTGGTGCTGATATAAAGGGAGTGCCAGGCAGGGTATTAATGTGCCAGTCCCTAATAAACGTTTCTGTAGACGTAAAGCACCATGAAAGAACAGGAAGGACATTAACCGGTTTGGCCTAGCGGTAAGGCGTTAGGCTGGTAAGCGGAAGGACCGCGGTTCAATACCGCTTCGGCTCTCCTTTCGCTTCAAAAAGGTTGTGGTTTGTGGACACTGTCTTGTGACTTTGTTCCTCACAATTAATGGAACATTAAAGTGGCTCACATCGCTGCCCATCTTAATGCAGGAGTCATTCTGGTGGTGACAGTGTAGTAATAGGTATACAGTTCCCTGTCCCTAATAAGCCGTATGGTTTCTGTGGACGTTAAGCACCATGTTTGTTCACTAGTTACATACTGACATTAACTCCCTGACTTTCAGGACTCTTCGTCATCGGCAACTGCACCATGCTGTCCAAGAAATCCCCGCTCTGTTGGAAGCCCATCCTGGAAGGCGCCAAGCAGTCAGGCTCGCTAGGTGGCGCCCTGCCCCTCTACTGCCGACGTCACGACCACGTGACTCCTGTCATTTGCGACACTGACATAGAAAAGCTGTGTCCAAATGGAGGATGTTCGCAAATGTGAGCTTACTGCTTATGAAGCATGGCTGGTGTCAGAAGTATAGTCTTTCATCATGATGTTTTGTGTGCGTGCACGATGTCAAGAGTTCACATGATATACCCCCCCCCCCCCCCCCCAAACACACACACGCAAATGTGAGCTTACTGCTTATGAAGCATGGCTGGTGTCAGGAGTATAGTCTTTCATCATGATGTTTTGTATGCGTGCACGATGTCAAGAGTTCACATAAGATCCCCCCCCCACACACACACACACACACGATCTTGCTGAGCAAAAGCACAAGAAAAAATTCTTAGTATTGGTTTTTGCTCATTCATCATCACTGTCACACCCTGAGGAATGTTTCTGCTTTTGTTTGTTTTCCCCCGTTCTCTTTCTTGCTTAACCACGGCATAGACACTGATGTATTGTTAGCTATCCAATTGTGTTGTAAGGTAAAAACTCCGTCAGCATGTACTTAATGATCCACACACAGGTTCTTTTCGTCAACATTTTTTGCAATTGCCCGTTCTGCTCCAGTCGCCGTCTTAAAGTTTAGGTGTAAATTGACCTGACTTCTCCCCAGACCCTCTTTTTGTCTAGGGGAAAAAGGAGAGAGAGAGAAAAAAAAAAAAAAAAAAAAGGAGACACGACACTATGTCGCGTAGCCACTCACAACGGTTAATTACTATCTCCACAGCTGTGATTTTCGCCGACCCTGCGGACACACCTGCCAGGAAGTTTGCCACGACCCGGAACTCATCCACGATGACCCCTGCACCAAACCCTGCGTGCGCATGTGCCCATCCGGGCATCGGTGCGGCAGCCAATGCGGCACATGGCCGTGTCCACCGTGTGCAGCTAAGTGTGAGAAGGAGTGCACTGCTGGGCACGCGTGCGTCAAGACCTGTGGCGAAAGGTGCGCCTGTGATCAGCGGTGTGAGAAGAAGCTGTCGTGCGGCCATCGGTGTCAGTCCAAGTGTGGCGTGAGCTGCACCAGCTTGTGTCAAGAACTCGTCAAGGTTCGTAACTACAGTTGTTGTTTCGTTCACTGCGGGAATCACCATACACTAATACTACACCATGCAGAATGGTCACTGATTTTAGCTACTTCAATGTTACATTAAATTTTGTTGTATGAAGCATTATATTATGTTACTGTCTAGTAGAATTATCACTGATTTTAATCTACTTGAATGTTTCATTCCCTGTATGAACCTGCGTTATATACTGTCACTAACTCGCAGGATGATCACTGAGTTTAGCTGCTTCACAGTTTCATTTCCTGTGTGAAGCATTAGATATTGTCACTAACTCGCACAATGATCACTGAGTTTAGCTGCTTCACAATTTCATTTCCTGTGTGAAGCATTAGATACTGTCACTACCTCAC
The DNA here is from genome assembly GCA_963584105.1 of Alviniconcha strummeri. Classification (NCBI taxonomy): domain Eukaryota; kingdom Metazoa; phylum Mollusca; class Gastropoda; family Provannidae; genus Alviniconcha; species Alviniconcha strummeri. The sequence goes on from OY757548.1 coordinate 446,481, forward strand.
AGAATGATCACTGAGTTTAGCTGCTTCACTGTTTCATTTCCTGTGTGAAGCATTAGATACTGTCACTACCTCAAAGAATGATCACTGAGTTTAGCTGCTTCACTGTTTCATTTCCTGTATGAAGCATTAGATACTGTCACTACCTCGCAGAATCACGATAATTGGTTTTAGCCATTAAACTAGCCATTATTATTTGGTTGTTATCGTTATCTGTGGCGACTACAGACCTTAAAGACAAATAGCCTGAGACAGAGCAGGGGGCGGAGAGGATTATTGTTCGAATCGGAGTTTGAACCAGCATTCTCTAGATCACGAGTCCAGTGTGTGTATATGTGTTTGTTTGTTTGATTTGCTTTGGTGTGTGTGTGTGTGTGTGTGTGTGTGTGTGTGTGTGTGTGTGTGTGTGTGTGTGTGTGTGTGTGTGTGTGTTCGTGCGTGCGTGCGTACGTGTTTGTTTGCTTGTGTGTGTATGTGTGTGTGTGTGTGTGTGTGTGTGTGTGTGTGTGTGTGTGTGCGTTCTTTTTTATTAGTTGTCCACAATGCCCCTTTGAAAGTAGGCCACCAAACAATAACTGTATACATAATTATGAGCCCACTGGTTGTGGTTGACGTTCAGATCAAAGGACCGTGCGGCCACGAGTTCCAGACGCCTTGTCACCTGCAGAAGTCAGCTCAGTGCACCGTTCCCTGCTCCGCCATGCTTCAGTGTCAGCACAGGTGTTCCGGCAAGTGTGGCGCGTGCTTTGCTGGTCGTCTGCACGTGCCGTGTCGTCATTCCTGTCAGCGCGTGCTCGTGTGCGGCCACGTGTGCTCGGCCCAGTGCACTCAGGTTGGTTGCTGGGGTCGTCATGCCGTTGCCTTATGGCCGTGAGTTGTCGGCCCTGGAGCGTTAAATTTGAAGACGTCACCATGCCCGTCTCAATACTTTCAAGTTGCTATTTTGTTAAAACCTTTGATGCAAGCCTTTTTCTTCTTCATTTTTCTCTCTCCATATTTTCCGTGTGTGTGTGTGTGTGTGTGTGTGTGTGTGTGTGTGTGTGTGTGTGTGTGTGTGTGTGTGTGTGTGTGTGTGTGTTTTGTTTCGAATGAAAAGAATTAGTGATAGTGCTCACTTCACATCAAATCAATAAAATCGCCTGCTACAGGTTAACTCTTGCCTGGCCTGGACGCAAGAAATAAAGGATGGTGAAAATCCGTCTGAGTCACATCTTCAGAAAGGCTTCTCTTGCTTCTTGATTTTTTCTCGGCCATTCTCTCTCTCTCTCTCTCTCTCTCTCTCTCTCTCTCTCTCTCTCTCTCTCTCTCTCATCTGTGGCCGGTACGTTTGACGCACCTCAGTTATGCAGAGGAATTTTTGGTTTGGTTGAATTTAGAGGTTGTTCCCTTCTAAACGCAGAGTTGCCCCCCTTGCCGGAAGAAGTGCAGCGCGCGCTGTGTGCACAGTTCTCAGCCGCTGTGCGGAGGAAAATCGTGCGGAGAGCCGTGCACACGATGCATGGAGCCCTGCGCGTGGCGTTGCAAACCGAAATGCAAGAACAAGTTTCGCTGTAGCAAGCTGTGTTCGGAGAATTGTGACAGGTAAGCCAGCCCGTACTCCAAACAGCGGTCTGTCGTATTCACTGTTACACTATCAGCGGGTTTGGTCTAGCGGTAAGGCGTTAGGCTGGTGAGCAG
>OY757548.1:448354-485398 GCA_963584105.1 Alviniconcha strummeri
AGCGCCGTCTGGAAGAAGACAATAATATCAATCAGTGTAGAGAAACAGGGGGTAGAAAGAGAGAGACAGCGGGAGGGGTCACACAGAGAGAGAGAGAGAGAGAGAGAGAGAGAGAGAGAGAGAGAGAGAGAGAGAGAGAGAGAGAGAGAGAGAGAGAGAGAGTGCCGCTCTCCTCCACTGCACACGGCCGAAACAAGAGCAGCACAGTACTTGAAAAGCCTTCCACCATTTCTCACACACGAAGCCACAGCTCAAACAAGGTCGATTTTTCTCTGCAATCATGCAGTCTCAGTTTTTCTCGTCATTCATCAACCTGGTTAATCTTCTCAATCTGCTACTGACCATGTTGGTCTCCTCGGTCCGTCATCAACCTGGTTAGTCTTCCCCATGTCTAAAATCTATGTTCATGTTCTCTTTCCGTCTCTCTGTTACTTACACTGAATGTATTGCTTTTGGGATATTAACCTTAACCTTAACACAGTTAACCTTCCCGCAGTGGGGTACTGCGCAGCCAGGAATTAAGGTCCCGTCTTTTGAGAATCAAGAGCTGACAGTGTAGGTGTACCTATCGCTACACTGTCATCACCTGAATAATTCCTGCATTAAGACGGGCAGCGATGAGAGCCATTTTAATGTTTCAATAATTGTGAGGGACAAAGTCACAAGACAGTGTCCATATACCACAATGTTTTTCAAGAGAAAACAGAGCCGAAGCTGTACCGAACCGAGGTCATTCTGCTCACCAGCCTAACGCCTTACCGCTAGACCAAACCCGCTGATAGCGTAACAGTGAATACGACAGACCGCTGTTTGGAGTACGGGCTGGCTTACCTGTCACAATTCTCCGAACACAGCTTGCTACAGCGAAACTTGTTCTTGCATTTCGGTTTGCAACGCCACGCGCAGGGCTCCATGCATCGTGTGCACGGCTCTCCGCACGATTTTCCTCCGCACAGCGGCTGAGAACTGTGCACACAGCGCGCGCTGCACTTCTTCCGGCAAGGGGGGCAACTCTGCGTTTAGAAGGGAACAACCTCTAAATTCAACCAAACCAAAAATTCCTCTGCATAACTGAGGTGCGTCAAACGTACCAGCCACAGAGAGAGAGAGAGAGAGAGAGAGAGAGAGAGAGAGAGAGAGAGAGAAGAGAGAGAGAGAGAGAGAGAGAGAGAGAGAGAGAGAGAGTGGCCGAGAAAAAATCAAGAAGCAAGAGAAGCCTTTCTGAAGAGGTGACTCAGACGGATTTTCACCATCCTTTATTTCTTGCGTCCAGGCCAGGCAAGAGTTAACCTGCAGCAGGCGATTTAATTGATTTGATATGAAGCGAGCACTATGACTAATTCTTTTCATTCGAAACGAACACACACACACACACACACACACACACACACACACACACACACACACACACACACACACACACACACACACACACACACACACACACGGAAAATATGGAGAGAAAAAAATGAAGAAGAAAACGGCTTGCATCAAATGTTTTAACAAAATAGCAACTTGAAAGTATTGAGACGGGCATGGTGACGTCTTCAAATTTAACGCTCCAGGGCCGACAACTCACGGCCATAAGGCAACGGCATGACGATCCCAGCAACCAACCTGAGTGCACTGGGCCGAGCACACGTGGCCGCACACGAGCACGCGCTGACAGGAATGACGACACGGCACGTGCAGACGACCAGCAAAGCACGCGCCACACTTGCCGGAACACCTGTGCTGACACTGAAGCATGGCGGAGCAGGGAACGGTGCACTGAGCTGACTTCTGCAGGTGACAAGGCGTCTGGAACTCGTGGCCGCACGGTCCTTTGATCTGAACGTCAACCACAACCAGTGGGCTCATAATTATGTATACAGTTATTGTTTGGTGGCCTACTTTCAAAGGGGCATTGTGGACAACTAATAAAAAAGAACGCACACACACACACACACACACACACACACACACACACACACACACACACACACACACACACACACAAGCAAACAAACACGTACGCACGCACGCACGAACACACACACACACACACACACACACAACACACACACAGACACACACACACACACACACACACACACACACACACACACACACACACGCACACCAAAGCAAATCAAACAAACAAACACATATACACACACTGGACTCGTGATCTAGAGAATTGCTGGTTCAAACTCCGATTCGAACAATAATCCTCTCCGCCCCCTGCTCTGTCTCAGGCTATTTGTCTTTAAGGTCTGTAGTCGCCACAGATAACGATAACAACCAAATAATAATGGCTAGTTTAATGGCTAAAACCAATTATCGTGATTCTGCGAGGTAGTGACAGTATCTAATGCTTCATACAGGAAATGAAACAGTGAAGCAGCTAAACTCAGTGATCATTCTTTGAGGTAGTGACAGTATCTAATGCTTCACACAGGAAATGAAACAGTGAAGCAGCTAAACTCAGTGATCATTCTGTGAGGTAGTGACAGTATCTAATGCTTTACACAGGAAATGAAATTGTGAAGCAGCTAAACTCAGTGATCATTGTGCGAGTTAGTGACAATATCTAATGCTTCACACAGGAAATGAAACTGTGAAGCAGCTAAACTCAGTGATCATCCTGCGAGTTAGTGACAGTATATAACGCAGGTTCATACAGGGAATGAAACATTCAAGTAGATTAAAATCAGTGATAATTCTACTAGATAGTAACATAATATAATGCTTCATACAACAAAATTTAATGTAACATTGAAGTAGCTAAAATCAGTGACCATTCTGCAGGGTGTTGTATTAGTGTATGGTGATTCCCGCAGTGAACGAAGCAACAACTGTAGTTACGTACCTTGACGAGTTCTTGACACAAGCTGGTGCAGCTCACGCCACACTTGGACTGACACCGATGGCCGCACGACAGCTTCTTCTCACACCGCTGATCACAGGCGCACCTTTCGCCACAGGTCTTGACGCACGCGTGCCCAGCAGTGCACTCCTTCTCACACTTAGCTGCACACGGTGGACACGGGCCATGTGCCGCATTGGCTGCCGCACCGATGCCCGGATGGGCACATGCGCACGCAGGGTTTGGTGCAGGGGTCATCGTGGATGAGTTCCGGGTCGTGGCAAACTTCCTGGCAGGTGTGTCCGCAGGGTCGGCGAAAATCACAGCTGTGGAGATAGTAATTAACCGTTGTGAGTGGCTACGCGACATAGTGTCGTGTCTCCTTTTTTTTTTTTTTTTTTTTTTTTTTTCTCTCTCTCTCTCCTTTTTCCCTAGACAAAAAGAGGGTCTGGGGAGAAGTCAGCTCAATTTACACCTAAACTTTAAGACGGCGACTGGAGCAGAACGGGCAATTGCAAAAAATGTTGACGAAAAGAACCTGTGTGTGGATCATTAAGTACATGCTGACGGAGTTTTTACCTTACAACACAATTGGATAGCTACAATACATCAGTGTCTATGCCGTGGTTAAGCAAGAAAGAGAACGGGGGAAAACAAACAAAAGCAGAAACATTCCTCAGGGTGTGACAGTGATGATGAATGAGCAAAAAACCAATACTAAGAATTTTTTCTTGTGCTTTTGCTCAGCAAGATCGTGTGTGTGTGTGTGTGTGGGGGGGGGGGGGGATCTTATGTGAACTCTTGACATCGTGCACGCATACAAAACATCATGATGAAAGACTATACTCCTGACACCAGCCATGCTTCATAAGCAGTAAGCTCACATTTGCGTGTGTGTGTTTGGGGGGGGGGGGGGTATATCATGTGAACTCTTGACATCGTGCACGCACACAAAACATCATGATGAAAGACTATACTTCTGACACCAGCCATGCTTCATAAGCAGTAAGCTCACATTTGCGAACATCCTCCATTTGGACACAGCTTTTCTATGTCAGTGTCGCAAATGACAGGAGTCACGTGGTCGTGACGTCGGCAGTAGAGGGGCAGGGCGCCACCTAGCGAGCCTGACTGCTTGGCGCCTTCCAGGATGGGCTTCCAACAGAGCGGGGGATTTCTTGGACAGCATGGTGCAGTTGCCGATGACGAAGAGTCCTGAAAGTCAGGGAGTTAATGTCAGTATGTAACTAGTGAACAAACATGGTGCTTAACGTCCACAGAAACCATACGGCTTATTAGGGACAGGGAACTGTATACCTATTACTACACTGTCACCACCAGAATGACTCCTGCATTAAGATGGGCAGCGATTGTGAGCCACTTTAATGTTCCATTAATTGTGAGGAACAAAGTCACAAGACAGTGTCCACAAAACCACAACCTTTTTGAAGCGAAAGGAGAGCCGAAGCGGTATTGAACCGCGGTCCTTCGCTTACCAGCCTAACGCCTTACCGCTAGGCCAAACCGGTTAATGTCCTTCCTGTTCTTTCATGGTGCTTTACGTCTACAGAAACGTTTATTAGGGACTGGCACATTAATACCCTGCCTGGCACTCCCTTTATATCAGCACCAGTACATTTCACATCAGTTCACAGTTCAACATGGAGATGGTAACCCGCCTGTCAAACACACGGGAATCCTTCTTACCTCCCTTGACCATTACTGTCGGCATGCAGACTCGATCAGCCTCTGCCAGGCAAAGCTCACACTTACCTCCCTTGGCCTGAGACTAACGCAGACTCGGTTATTATCTCTCAGCTAATAATTATGCCTAATTCTCACCTTCGTTCGCTCTGCCGAGATCCAAGGAGACTCGGTCAGCCAGTCTCAGGTAGTGTAACTTTTCACCTGATTCTGTCTCAGCCAGTCTCAGGTAGGCCTAGTGTACATTCCACCTCATCCTGGTTCGGCTGATAGTCACGGTGGCTAGCTCGGTCAGCCAGTCTCAGGTAGTGTACCTTTTTACCTCATTATTTTGGCTCTGCGGAAAGTCACGCAGACTCGATCAGCCAGTCTCATGTACTGAACCTGGTTACCTTCCTTCGCCATAGTTCAGGAGCTGTGTGAGAGTCGAGGTGGACGTCCTGGGCTGTCCGTCCTAACGAGCCTTCTGGTTTCCGTGGACGTAAAGAATTATTGAACCGTGCTTCGGCATTGGTCACAACTTGTCCTAATATGTCAAATGACATCTGAGGACATTAAGCATCAACTCATCGTCACCTTCCTTCGCTCTGCTGCCGAGTCTGCTACTCGGTTAGCCAGTCTCAGGTAGTGGATCTGCTGAGGGCCACGCAGACTCGGTTAGCTACACTCATGTAGTGGACCTGCTTACCTTCCTTCGCTCTGCTAAGGGCCACGCAGACTCGGTTAGCCTCCTTCAGGTAGCCGATGCGGCCTTGTTGGTTGCTCCGCACCAGAGACAGCAGTACCACTCGGCTCTCCTCCCCCTGGAAGTTGTCCACCGCCGTCACGCGGGCCCCCGATGGTTTCGGCGGTCGTTGACGGGCGCCAGCTCGTGCCAACACCGTGTCTTCAAACAGCAAGTCTTCCGGCGGTTGTGGCAGCCGTGGATCCGTCTCTACCTGGCGACCGAACCAAAGGACGTGACCTGTGCTAGGTGTAGGCACAACGATCAGTTAGCTGTAGGGGCGGGTCAAATCGAACACCCGTTAAAGGAAAATGCGGGAAGGTTGCTTAGAACTGTAGTCCACCATGATCAGAAACAATTCAATGTGTGTGTTGACAACTTGAGGGAATGACGATACTGTCCAGGCTGTAGCAGAGAGAAGGAGAGTGGGGGAGAGAGAGAGGAAAGGAGGGGGAGAGAGGACAGACAGAGAGACAGAGACACACAGACAGAAAGAGAGACAGACAGAGACAGAGAGAGAGAGAAACAGACCAGAGACAGACAGAGAAGAAGAAGAAGAAGAAGAAGAAGAAGAAGAAGAAGAAGAAGAAGAAGAAGAAAAGAAAGAAGAAAGAAAGAAAGAAAGAAAGAAAGAAAGAAAGAAAAGGTTTTAACCTTCTTAATGTGACTCATCAGCAGAGAGACAGAGAAAGAGGGAGAGGAGAAGAAGAAGAAGAAGAAGAAGAAGAAGAAGAAGAAGAAGAAGAAGAAGAAGAAGAAACTTTTCACCTTCTTGATGAGACTCCTCAGTAGAATCACCTGATCTTTGTAGAGCGCCAGGACGGTGATGTCCTTCTCGCTATAACCCTGTAAACGAAGGTACAGGTAAAGTGACGCCAAGAACTTCGCCTCGTGCGTGTTGCGCTTGCTCCTTGACTCATCCGGCGTGTCCTCCGGCTTGTCATGGTCCAGGAAGAACACGTTGACCTTGACCCCTACAACGTTGGGGTAGTGAAGGACGCTGTGGTGATCTTTGAGGTCACTGTATATGGTTGGTACCAACAACTGGGAGATCTCTGGACGCATTCTGTAAGACAGAAGCAAGCAACAACAAAAATATGATTACACATATACAAATCCCAGAATAAAAAACTGATTCCAAGTTAGAAGTTATTGACGCGTGTTAAGTAAACACTATCAGAAGTCAAGAACACTTGTTTCCAAAATTCGTTATGCACACGTGCAGAGTAAAAGATATGATATCAGGCTACAAATGGAGACGATTCCTCCGTTCTTCTTCTTCTCTTGTTATTCTTCGTCTTTTTTGATATGTTTCGCTGTGGGGCTTCTTAATCAGTAACATGCATCCATCCATTGCAATATCATTTCACTCTCTCATTCATAGCCTGCTTCTATCCATAGATTCTGAACTGTCAGCCGAAACTGGCGGTCAAACGACTGGTGCGTCCTAGCTGTCTGCCTGTTCTGGTTGGCTGATCGTATCTGTCACTCAAAGTCCAGCGATACTTCAGCACTCACCTATGCTGCAGAGACAGGCGCTGAAAGGGAACACCAGCTCGGCACAGGCGCTCGAACATCGAGATGTCGATGTGGTGTTGGTGTTGGCAAACAGTGAGGTCGTAGTTGGTGTAGGAGGGGCGCAGCTGCTGGTGATCGCCGATCATGATCAGGTGCTGACACCTAGGCGACAGCGACGACAATAAGTGGGCCTCCGACACCTGTGTCACAGAACATACTCAGAGTAAGGAGGCATTCAGTCAATGCCAGTCTGGTTGTGGATGAGTGCCGCCCTCTCATAATCTGTATGCATCATTGAAATCAGGTCCATCAGAATTCCAAAGGCAAGCAGTCTTTTTGGTCACACATTATGCGCCACTCATTTAGTTTGATGTAAAACCCAATGTGTAGGTCTGGTCTGAATCCCTTTTCCTCTGTGTCAGTGTGGACCCCGTAATGGAATCTCTCTCCATATATGCCAGTTGTTGACGAACATTATAACTGATAGAAACACACAAATGCACACACACACACACACACACACACACACACACACACACACACACACACACACACACACACATGTGCATGCACACATGTGCACATACACACATGTGTACATGCATACAAGGAGGCACACACACTATTGTGACCAGCCTTATCATGTTAACCTGATGATCCAGGTTTCAAACAGACGCTCTACTGAACTGGCACATGCATTTTTATCCCTTTTCTTCCCTTTTGGTTCCTGCTGACACTGCGGAAGAGTTCATTTCTACCCAGCCTCACCCTGGTGGGTTTGTCAGTGCTGCTGGCTGCTACTTGTGCTAGCGCTGAGCCACAAGGAAACTATATGGATGTTTGGTTCTTTACTCACTGCCAAGTACTGCAAGTCTGGGTTCCCCTCCCAATGCTTTTTCTACACAGCACAGAGCAAAGAGGGTGGTGGATTGGTCAAGGCTCTTCATTTTAACACATAAACACACAGCAGCACCCTAAACATGGGTGAACAAGTAACCTGACAAGTAACCTGACCTTGATGCTAGTGTAGGTGGGGGCCGTGGGGCAGAAACCTGCACAGCTTACAAAGCTCCATAACTACCCCGGGTGCAGGTATGTTTGGAACAATCACATCCATAGGATGGCTACATGACAGTTCACTGTCAGTAATTAGTTTTCTGCAATCCATTGTATGCAGGTTGTCATTACAAAGTATTTCATACATTTACCATCAAACAGTTCTGTTTACTTCAAGATAAAGTCCACATGCACTCCATCCTATCTCTCACAATTTCCCCTAATGTTTTGTCCTGAAAATAGCTTAATGTTAGTTTGGCACTGTGTGTGTGTGTGTGTGTGTGTGTGTGTGTGTGTGTGTGTGTGTGTGTGTGTGTGTGCAAGAGCATGCATGAGTGTGTGTGAGTGGGGTGGTGCTGACATACATGTGTGCATATAGGGTGGTGGTGGTGCTGACATGTTTGCATGGGGGGGGGTTTAGCAAGCATGCATGTGTGTAGGGTGGGTAGGTGCTGACATGCATGTGTGTGTATGGGGGTGGGTGGGTGTTGACAAGCACGTGTTTAGGGGGCAGGGATGTTGACAAGCATGTGTGTGCAGGGATGGGTGGGTGCTGACAAGAATTTGTATGTAGGGGTGAGTGGGTGTTGACAAGAATTTGTACATAGGGGTGGGTGGGTGTTGACAAGCATTTGTGTGTAGGGGTGGGTGGGTGTTGACAAACATATGTGTTTAGGGGGTGGGGGTGTTGTCAAGCACGTGTGTGTAGGGGTGGGTGGGTGTTGACAAGCATTTGTGTGTAGGGGTGGGTGGGTGTTGACACGCATATGTGTTTAGGGGTGGGTGGGTGTTGGCATGCATTTGCGTGTAGGGGGAGGGGGTGGGTGTTGACATGCATGTGTGTGTGTGTGTGGGGGGGTGACATGCATGTTTGTGTGTGGGGGTGTGACATGCGTGTGTGTGTGTGTGTGGGGGTGGGGTGGGGGTGGGGTGACATGCATGTTTGTGTGTGGGGGTGTGACATGCGTGTGTGTGTGTGGGGGGGGGGGGGGAGGGTGACATGCATGTGTGCATTTAAGGGGTGGGTGCTGACATGCATGTATGTGTGTGCGTGTGTGTGTGTGTGTGGGGGTGACATGCATGTGTGTGTAGGCCAGGGGGCGAGTGTTGACATGCACATGTGTGTGCAGGGGGGTGGATGTTGACATGGACATGTGTGTGCAGGGGGGCAAGTGTTGACATGCATGTGTGTGTAGGGGGTGGGTGTTGACATGCACATGTGTGTGGAGGGGGTGGGTGTTGACATGCACATGTGTGTGTAGGGGGTGGGTGTTGACATGCACATGTTTGTGTAGGGGGTGGGTGTTGACATACACATGTGTGTGTAGGAGGTGGGTGTTGACATGCAATGTGTCTGTATGGGGGTGTTGACAATGACATGCACATGTGTGTGTAGGGGGTGGGTGTTGACATGCACATGTGTGTATAGGGGGTGGGTGTTGACATGCACATGTGTGTGTAGGAGGTGGGTGTTGACATGCACATGTGTGTGTAGGGGTGGGTGTTGACATGCACATGTGTGTGTAGGGGTGGGTGTTGACATGCACATGTGTGTAGGGGGTGGGTGTTGACATGCAATGTGTCTGTAGGGGGGTGTTGACAATGACATGCACAAATATGTGTAGGGGGTGTTGGCATGCATGTGTGTAGAGTGGGGTGTTGACATGCATGTGTGTAGAGTGGGGTGTTGGCATGCATGTGTGTAGAGTGGGGTGTTGATATGCTTGTGTGTAGAGTGGGGTGTTGGCATGCATGTGTGTAGAGTGGGGTGTTGGCATGCATGTGTGTAGAGTGGGGTGTTGGCATGCATGTGTGTAGAGTGGGGTGTTGGCATGCATGTGTGTGTAGGGGTGTGAGTGTTATGCATGTGTGTGTGTGTGTGTGTCTGTTGACATGCATATATGTGTGTGTGTGACATGCATGTGTGTCTGCATCTATGTGAGTGTGTGTGTGTGTGTGTGGGGGGGTGACATGCATGTATGTCTGCATCTATGTGAGTGTGTGTGTGTGTGTGTGTGTGTGGGGGGGGGGGGTTGACATGCATGTGTGTCTGTGTCAGTGTGAGAGAGTGTGTGTGGTGTTGGTGGGGGGGGGGGGGGGGGTGACATGCATGTGTCTGCATGGATGTGAGAGAGAGAGTGTGTGTGTGTGTGTGGAGAAGGGGGATGGGGGGGGGGGGGGGCGGTGACATGCATGTGTGTCTGCATGTATGTGAGAGTGTGTGTGTGTGTGGGGGGGGGGGGGGGGGGAATCAGTGATTAATGACTTGGTGATGCCTAGCTTGATGAACACAAACTTTGCCATGGGCTTTGGGGTTAATGGGCTGGAAAGTGAAAGCATGCAGCATCAGGAACATCTGTCTATACAGCATCGGGAACAACTGGAACAACTGTCTATGCAGCATCAGAAACAACTGGAGCAACTCTCTATGCAGCATCAGGAACAACTGGAGAAACTGTCTATGCAGCATCAGAAACTGTCTATGCAGCATCAGGAACTGGAGCAACTGTCTATGCAGCATCAGAAACAACTGTCTATGCAGCATCAGAAACAGCTGTCTATGCAGCATCAGAAACAGCTGTCTATGCAGCATCAGAAACAACTGTCTATGCAGCATCAGGAACAGCTGTCTATGCAGCATCAGGAACAGCTGTCTATGCAGCATCAGAAACAGCTGTCTATGCAGCATCAGAAACAACTGTCTATGCAGCATCAGGAACAACTATCTATGCAGCATCAGGAACAGCTGTCTATGCAGCATTGGAAACAACTGTCAACTGCTTCAGCAAAACAATTCTTTTTTTTGCAGCATTATCAACACTTGGTTATGCAGCATTGGCAGCTATTGTTTATGCTGACCCAGAAACAACTGTTGACATAGTGTCAGCAACATTTGTCTAGCAAATGTTTATGCATCATCATGAACACTGGTTTATGCAGCAACAGGAACAACTGTTTACGCAGCATCATGAACACTGGTTTATACAGCAACAGGAACAACTGTTTATGCAGCATCATGAACACTGGTTTATACAGCAACAGGAACAACTGTTTACGCAGCATCATGAACACTGGTTTATACAGCAACAGGAACAACTGTTTATGCAGCATCATGAACACTGGTTTATACAGCAACAACTGTTTATGCAGCTTCATGAACACTGGTTTATACGGCAACAAATGTTTATGCAGCTTCATGAACACTGGTTTATACAGCAACAGGAACAAGTGTTTATGCAGCATCAGCAGCAACTGTTTATGAAGTATCACAAACACTTGCTTATGCAGCATCAGGAACATTTGTTTTCTTGTATACTTAAGTTGTCATTCCTATCATTACTTTCTTGGACATGTTACCTTTGATACTTGATCAGAGAGTGTTGTTACATACATCTGATCTCCTGCCTTTGTCACTGAGCTAGCATTGGTGGTGAAGGGGTTTCATCAATGCACAGTGTGGCCCTCTCAAGCCCATACAGCCTCCTGAGGCAACAGGACATGCTTACCTGTGAGAGGGCTTCCATACGTTGTTGTAACTCTGCCTCCATCGTCGGTAGCGCTTCTGCTTTTCTCAACGACTGCTGCAGACGCTGCTCTGCAATCTCCAGCTTTTCTGCCATCGTTCGTACCTTCTCCTCCAACTAAAACATCATAAGTCAAGGTCATTTACAAATGACACATCTGTGTGCCGGAGTTATGTAAAATCATGATGTAACGCTAGTGAAGTGCCTCAGTGACTGTGCCATATGCCTGGGCCCAGTTCTCTGCTCTTTGAATTGATACCAAACAGAAGTGGAAGTCTTAAGCCCTTTTAGACTGCACAGCCAGAGGACTGCTAGTGCTGGCCTGAGGCTGCGTGAACACTGTCTGTAAACAACTAGGGCAGTCACAGTCACAGAAGCACTGTGTGTTTGTGAATGGCTTGTGATCAAACTTGGCCAAATTGACAGTATACAAGTCGTGATAAGGCTTGTTACTGTTTAAGTGAATGCAGTCATCATGGTAACAAAAGTGTGGCCATGTAGAAGAAAGGTAGAACTGATCAAATGTACAGGTGTAAGATCATTTCATGACTTCTGCCTCTAATGCCCCCACCATGACTTGTAGATAAAACTGGTTCTTCGGAGATGCTTTCATTGCTACTTTCACTGCTTTCAGCAACAAACTCAACACCAGCTGGCATAAACCCACATACAAAATGGAGGTCTGGGGGATATATATATATATATAGCTATAGATATCTCAATGGGGTGAGGGCATCTCTGCCTCCATCAAATACAAACAGTGCTACAGTCAATCTGTGCACACATCCGTGCTGAAGTGAAACATCACAAAGGTCAGAGTAATGTACAATCAATGTCATGACATTCAAGTTCCAGTTTCTATTGCAAAACCCTGAAGGAGGTCTACTGAAAGGCACTGCTCTGAGTCGGACAGTCCACACAATTCCTTTGTTTGAAAAACCAGGAAGGTGAACACTCTACATTAACCTTTATTTATTTAAGCTCTTTGATTTATAATACCATAGCAACTGAAGTTGTTTCCTTCTTCATAGGAACACCATGAAAGTCAAGGTCATACAACAACCTGTCACATGCCCCTTCATTAAAAATGACCTGAAGTTCAAGGTTGTCCAGCCACCTAGAAGGTGGATCCACTGTGCATGACAGAAGTGGAGCAAGGTCTCGTTGGGGTAGGTGACAAATCATGCAACAATCCAGCAGCGGTCACAGACTAGTAATGTAATATATATAAACAGAAAGAGAGCAAGGTAAAAAACAGCACACTGATATCCTTTTTCTCATTATTCCTAAAAATGGAAAATCTGTCTTCAGTCTTCACACAAACATGTTGAAAACATACCGATTTTATTTGTGCGTCCTTCATGGCAACTTCATTCTCTAGTTTGTCATTGAAGTCATGCACAGAGGTGGATTCTCGCTGAGCATTGAGATATCTCTTCTCTAATGTTGCGATCCTCTCCTCTTGATCTTCCTTCTGGGCTTGAGACTGAAACATACACATAATGCACACACCGGGATACACATAATGCACACACTGGGATACACATAGTGCACACACTGGTATACACATAATGCACACACTGGGATACACATAGTCCACACACTGGGATACACATAATGCACACACTGGGATACACATAATGCACACACTGGGATATAGCTTTTCTATTATTTATCTCCTCGTACTCTCTTATTCATCAAACACACACACACACACACACACTGCAGGCATTGAGATATCTCTTCTCTACCATAATCATCTCTTATTCTTCTTGGCTTGAGACTGAAACACATACACCATGCACACACTGGGATACCTCTTCTCTACCATAATCATCTCTTCTGCATGCACTCACACCTGGGGTCTGATGTGATCATGTCCTTGCCCTTTCGGAATCAGAGAATGAAACACCCGTCACACACTAACATCTTTTCTCTGAGGGGATCACCTCTCCTTGTTCCTTCTGACCTGACCACTCTTTCTGACATCTACAAAGTACAACCCAGCAAACACGCCGGATCCAATTTGCATCCGATCCAGATAGGCTTGAAAGGGTCGGCCAGAAGTGGGCACAATGGTTCTTTCACATTGGCTTGCTTCCAGACAGAATCCATTTGGCCAAAACTGGACACAGTCAGCCAGAACCAAACTGGATCTGTTTTGCTAAAACCAGATACTGATATTAGTTGGGGCAAAAATACTATGAGAAGAGGAAGGTTTTCAGTTTGGCTTTAAAAGATGACAGGGCTGAGCAGTGTCTTGTGGGAGTGAATTCCAAATGTGGGGTCCAAAGCAAGAGAAGGTGCGAAAGCCATGTGTCTTGCATTTGTACTGTTGGATTTTCAGCATGTGGGTGTCAGAAGAAGAGCACAGTGTATGAGATGGAGTGTGGACATGTAGCAGTTCAGAGAGGTAAGCAGGACTAGAACCATTTATAGCACTGAAACACATACATGTGACTTTATACTTAGTATGTTCTGAAATGGGAAGCCAGTGCAGTTTTTCCAGGAGAGGTGTTGAGTGTTGGTGGCGACTGTTGCAACAAAGTTTTGAATTTTCTGGTGATGTTGGATGACAGAATTAGGTGTATCCATGAGGAGACAGTTGCAGTAGTCAAGCCGCAAAAGGATATAAAAAGTAACAAGAGTCTTGGCTGTGTCCTCAGTGAGAAACCTGTGGACTGAACTAATGTGTTTAAGCTTGAAATAAGCAGTCTTACAGATTTTCATGGTGTGCTTCTTCATGGACAGTTTTAAGTCAAAAATGAATCCAAGGTTCCTGGCAGAATCCTGGATACCATTACTACACCTCTTTCACTGACACCTGTGCAGTACCATTACTATACACACCTCTCTTAAGTCTCTCTGAAGCTTGACAAGCTGCTCTTGGGCCTTGGTGAGTTCTTTCTGTGTTGTGTTGAAGCTTTCCTCTAGCTCTGTGCACCTGTTGGTCAGTTCAAGGACCCGTGTTCGGGATGCTGTCAGCTCTGAGTTCTGTTTTTCCACAGTTTCCTGCAGCTCAATGACTCGTGTTACATCAGAATCAGGGTCTATGGAGCCATTAGACAGGCGCTGAAACAGATGGGCATACAGAAATGTAAGTCTTTATGTCATTCCCCCCTGAATCATCAACAGACATTTTGGCTTACCATTTCTCAGCCCCTTACACACTTCAATGTTCAGCTAGGAAATTTTCTCATGCAAAATGGACATTACAACAAATTAGCACTGACAAGCTAGTTACTCATCCCCAGCATGGAACAGACTCAAAGCAAATGTCAGTGGAACTGCCTGTACAGTGTAAATCTAAAATAGACTCTGGAACAGGTTAAGTTAGTTCATGGACCTTAACATCTCATCAACCACACACGGTCACTTCAGGATGAATCACACACTGAAAAATCTTTTAGGCCACTTGAAAAGACAAGTCATTAAACCACAAGTGACTGAATGTTAAAATGTTAGGAAACCACTACATGATGCATCTGTCAATGCACAGTAACACATGTTGTACCTGTTTACATTCCATAGCTACTGAGACGCCACCTGCAGCAGCAAAACATCACAGCTACCAAAATGCACATTGTACATGCATGCATGTACCTATATATGTGTGTGTGTGTGTGTGTGTGTGTGTGTGTGTGTGTGTGTGTTGTGTGTGTGTGTGTGTGTTTGTGTGTTTGTGTGTGTGTGCATATGAACATGAACTTCCTGCATCCCTGTCATCACTGTGTGCTCACATCTCCATTTTGCTTTGTTTTTTTGTAGAGTTTCAGTGAGTTGCATTGCTGCACAAATATTTCTTTTCTTTTCTTCTCCTATTTTTAGCACACAGGAGTACATGTTTACACCTGGTGCTGTGAACATGCATTATTCTGTGTGTCAGTTTTTATGTGTCAGGTACAAGTGTTGATTGCTTCAAGGAGACCCACCTTTGGATGTGCTTGTGCCGCGCTCTGCTGCTCCCCCTCCCCAGTCTGACCGCTGTCCACAGAACCCGACTTGCTGATGCTAGCCCGCGACTCCTCCACGCTGCCGCTGGAGTGCCGGGACTTACTCTGCTGCTCTCGTAATGTGAACAACTGCAACAGATGCAACTTTGCTGACAAAAGAGCAACTGCCACAGATGCAACTTTACCGACAAGTGAGCAACTGCCACAGATGCAACTTTACCGACAAGTGAGCAACTTCCACAGATGCAACTTTACCGACAAGTGAGCAACTGCCACAGATGCAACTTTACTGACAAGTGAGCAACTGCCACAGAGAACACAATACAATCTTACTAGCAAGTCACAGAGTTACTGCACAAGGAATGGGTCATCATGCTAAGTACATTCACTCACACAGCCAGGCCAGTCATAAAACAGTAATGTTGCAACAAGACAAAACATTATGTAAAAGTTATTCTATATAAAGACAAATATAACAGATACAACCAACCTGGTGCATATCAGCATGTGATCATTTTGTGTGGATAAGGGAGGGGAAAGAGAAAACATCACAACTGATTCTACATGGCCTACTTGGCATAAATTGTTATCTGCTAGTGCTACTACTACTACAAATTATTAACAAACACTATCTACAACAAGCTAACTGACCTGACTGGCTAACACATGTGGCCCACTACCACCCTACCGCTACACATGTGGCCCACTACCACCCTACCACTTACACATGTGGCCCACTACCACCTACCACTTACACATGTGACCACTACCACCCTACCACTTACACATGTGGCCCACTACCACCCTACCACTTACACATGTGACCCAATACCACCCTACCACTTACACATGTGGCCCCACTACCACCCTACCACTTACACATGTGACCCACTACCACCCTACCACTTACACATGTGGCCCACTACCACCATACCGCTTACACATGTGGCCCACTACCACCCTGCCACTTACACATGTGGCCCACTACCACCCTACCACTTACACATGTGGCCCACTACCACCCTACCACTTACACATGTGGCCCACTACCACCCTACCACTTACCATGTGGCCCACTACCACCCTACCACTTACACATGTGGCCCACTACCACCCTACCACTTACACATGTGACCCACTACCACCCTACCACTTACACATGTGGCCCACTACCACCCTACCACTTACACATGTGACCCAATACCACCCCTTTCACCCTCATCCTGACCCACTACCCCACAGCACCCCTCCTGGACTCCACTGACACAGAAGTGGGCCTAATGTAGCCTGAGGAACAAGATTACTAGCCCCTGACACCAAGCTGCGCCCCATTCACCCCTTCCTCACAGCACTATACTGTAAACACTGTGGACACCAAGCTGCACCCCATTCACCCTTCCTCACAGCACTATACTGTAAACACTGTGGACACCAAGCTGCGCCCCATTCACCCCTTCTCACAGCACTATACACTGTCAGCACTGACTGACTGAGCATTCTATTTCACAACACCCAAAATACAAATAACATGAGCTTTTCCTATTAGTCAGCAATTCCAGTGAGGTGGTATCAGTGGGGAACTAATATGAGGAAATAGTATACAGAGAGCTATTTCAGTGATGGGGGTGGGGGTGGGGTCAACAAGGAACTATTCCAGTGACAGGGAGTCATGGGGAACTGTTGTAGTGGGGGGGGGGGGGGGGAAGCACAGTGAACTGTTCAATGAGGAGAGAATCAACACTTATATATTCCAATGAGGGAGAAGGGGATCAATGGGGAACTGTTCCACCTCAATGGGGAATCGTTACAGTGGGGGGGGGGGGGGGGTCAATGGGGAATCATTACAGTGAGGAGAGTCAATGGGAAGTATTCCAGGGAGGGGAGTCAATGGGGAAGTGTTCTGGGGGGGGGGGGGGGGGTCAATGGGGAAGTATTCCGGGGGGGGGGGGGGGGGGGGGGTCAATGGGAACTGTTCCACCTCACCAGTGACGGGAGTCAATGGGGAACTGCTCCAGTGATGGGATCAATGGGGAAGTGTTCCAGTGGGAGGGTCAATGGGGAAGTGTTCTAGTGAGGGGGGTCAAAGGGGAACTGTTCCAGTGAGGGGGTCAATGGGGAAGCATTCCAGTGAGGGGGGTCAATGAGGAAGTGTTCTAGTGAGGGGGGTCAAAGGGGAACTGTTCCAGTGAGGGGGTCAATGGGGAAGTGTTTCAGTGAGGGGGGTCACTGTGGAAGCGTTCCAGTGAGGGGGTTCAATGGGGAAGCGTTCCAGTAAGGGGGGGTCAATGGGAAGCGTTCCAATGCGAGGAGAACGACAGACAGATATTGTAGTTCGGGGGGAATGGAAGGACAGGCAGGGAGCAGCCAGCAGTCTATCAGTCCAATTTTCATGCATGAGGGGCCCCAAGGGGAACAATGTGTTTTGTAGCACCAAGCGGAATAATGCTGGGTATATTGGTGGCACCCAGTGACAGGGAGTGAGTGAGGAGATGCTCTTTATGGTGCCCACATAACAGGGAGGTTTTCTTCCTGGTTGGGAGGGACAGCTGGCATGGGGGGGGGGATGTTCACAAAAACTCATAGAGGTGCTGGCAGGAAGTGAGAGAAAAAGGATGTGTGGGGGGTGGTGAAGAGGAAGGGAGGAAGAGAGAAAGAGGAAAGAAGAGAGAGAGAAAGAAAGCAGGAGAGAAAATAATGGCTCAGCAAACTTTGGCTAAATAACACTATAACTATGAACAGCAAATCTACAGTGGTACCGATTGATCTGCTAACCTTTTGTGCTGTTACAAGATGAACTTACTGCTGATAGATCTTATCATCCCCATACAACTAATAACATTTGTATGGAGATGAAAGGGTGAAAGAGAGAGGAGGGAGACTAATTACAGGGTGAAAGAGAGGGAGAGGGGGTGGAGAGAGAACTCGAACTTGAACACTTTTATTTTACAAGGATTGTAGTTTAGGTTCAGTCAAAAACCTAACTAGTCCATGCTAATCTACTGATGAACAGATATCGAATTACAGGCATTATTTATATACATATAGGCATGAATGAGTGAGTGAAATGTTATACATGAGAATTTCCACACAAAACATAGCGTGCTCACAGTGCAAGATGAACACATGCCATACATCTTTCAGTTACATATTATGAGCATACGGTGAGCATAGTATGAGCAAATGAAGCAGCAGAACATCTGATCAGTGCATATGACTAGTATCGGAAAAGAAAACAGAAGCAGTCAATGCTCATCTTATAAAGAACAGTAAGGGAGAAGGGGGGGGGGGGGGGGGGGAAGAAGAAGAGGGAAAAAAACAA
Source organism: Alviniconcha strummeri (assembly GCA_963584105.1). Lineage (NCBI taxonomy): Eukaryota > Metazoa > Mollusca > Gastropoda > Provannidae > Alviniconcha > Alviniconcha strummeri. Next base: position 467,001 of record OY757548.1, read on the forward strand.
TGGGGGGGGGGGGATGGGGGGGTCAAAAGGCTGTCTCTCCCCCCCCCCCCCCCCCCTCCAACCACAGGGAATGAAGAGTGGGGTTGGGGGGGGGGGGGAGAGACAGGGTGAAAGAGAGAGGGTGTGTGGAAGAGAGGATGAAAGAGAAATGTTATGTCATACATAAGATATTACAACAAGCATCATTTCATAAATTATGTGTGTTAAATTACATGAGTGTACCAAATTTGGCAGAACATAGTAGGGGAGGTTTGCCTTAATAATGTGACTTGATTTTGTGCATGCTTGTTCCAGTTCTCAAATGACCAGTCATTGCAATAGCAATCACTTGAAAACCTCAGTCTCTCTCTCTGTCTGAAAGAGACAGAGAACTGGAACAGAGAGGATGAAAGAGAGGGAGAGGTGGTGGAAGAGAGGAATGAGAGAGAGAGAGAGAGAGAGAGAGAGAGAGAGAGAGAGAGAGAGAGAGAGACTGAGAGAGAGAGAGAGAGAGAGAGAGAGAAAGAGAGGAGGAGGAAGGGAGGATGAAGGGGGGGTGGATGGAAGGGAGAGGGTGAAAGAGAGGGGTTGGGGGCAGGGGAGAGGGTATGAAAGAGGGGGGATGGAAGAGAGAGAATGAAAGAGAGGGGGGTGGGGTGGACGAGAGAGCATGAAAGAGTGGGGGGAGGGGGGATGGAAGAGACAGGACGAAGGGGGTGGGGGGGTGGAAGAGAGAGGATGAAAGGGGGGGGGATGGGAATGGAAGAGGGAGGGTGAAAGGGGGGGGGATGGAAGAGGGAGGGTGAAAGAGAGGTGGTGGAAGAGGGAGGGTGAAAGAGAGGTGGTGGAAGAGAGAGGATGAAAGAGAGAGGTGGGTGTGGGGGTGGAAGAGAGAGGGTAAGAGAGAGAGAGAGAGAGAGAGAGAGAGAGAGAGAGAGAGAGAGAGAGAGAGAGAGAGAGAGAGAGAGGTGGTGGATGAGAGAGGGTGAGGGGGGGGGGATGGAAGAGAGAGGATGAAAGAGAGGGGGGTGGAAGAGAGAGGGTGAAAGAAAGAGGTGGTGGATGAGAGAGGGTGAAAGGAGGGGGGGGGGAGGATGGAAGAGAAAGGATCAAAGAGAGGGGGGTGGAAGAGAGAGGGTGAAAGAGGTGCTGGATTAGAGAGGGTGAAGGGGGGGGGGGGGGATGGAAGAGAGAGGATGAAAGAGAGGGGGTGGAAGAGAGAGGGTGAAAGAGAGAGACAGAGGTGGTGGAAGAGAGAGGGTGAAAGAGAGGGGGGCGGGGGGGTGAGGGTGGAAGAGAGGGGATGAAGGGGGGTGGGGGTGGAAGAGAGAGGGTGAAAGAGAGGGGGTGGAAGAGAGAAGGTGAAAGAGGGGGTTGGAGAGAGGATGAAAGAGAGAGGGGGGTGGAAGACAGGGAATGAAGAGTGGGGTTGGGGGGGGGGGGGGGGAAGAGACAGGGTGAAAGAGAGAGGGGCGTGGGGTTGGAAGAGAGGATGAAAGAGAAATGTTATGTCATACATAAGATATTACAACAGCATCATTTCATAAATTATGTGTTAAATTACATGTGTACCAAATTTGGCAGAAACATAGTAGGGGAGGTTTGCCTAAATAATGTGACTTGATTTTGTGCATGCTTGTGCAGAAATAAAGACACAATGAACTATGAATGTTGTAATATCTGATGTATGACATGCATCCTTTTTCGACCTTTCTCGGCAAATATCTCCAAAAGCACAAAAGTCATTATCTTTTGCTTTCAAAAAATCTTTCCTAGCATTGTGCACATTCTAAAATCACATCTAGTTTTAATCTACCAGCAACATTATTTTCCACCCCCATTGTTCTGTTTTCATGCACAAATATATATTATATATAAATTCAAGTTAAAAAAACTTTAATTATCCTACAAGGGGGCAATTCTGTTGTGGTCATGATGGGCTCGTAAAATAAGGAATACATGAAGTTATAAGAACAATACAACACTATCTCACTTTAAACATAGCTGTAAATATAGAACAACTGATTGATGATCACTTATATATCTCACTTTAAACATAGCTGTAAATATAGAACAACTGATTGATGATCACTTATATAGTGCTATTCTCCGCTCTCTTGAGCAGATTCACTGCGCTCGCATGTGGTTCTACATGAGTGACTAGCTTTGTAGCACATTTTTTGAATATCCACCGAAGTGGTGTACTTACAGCACTGGTATGGCTGGTGCCACATGAAACTGCAGCCGTCTTGGCGCAAGTCCTGTGTACACCATACAACCATGCTCCATGTCACTTCATGCAAAGCCACATACGTAAGGCGTATGCGTGTTTAGCTGTAACCTGCCACCTCCACTTCTGGCAGAATGACTGGGATCTTTTACGTGCTACTGCAGTAACACGGGGGTGGAACGGATACTGAAATAAGAGTAAGCACAGAAAATTATCCCGCCACTCCAGCAGGGATTCGAGAAAAAAGAAAAGAAAAGAAAATGAAGAACGGACCACTGCAGAAAAACAGGAAGAGCAAGAGGACTACACAGAAAAACAAGAGAGGAGATAGGAAAGGGGAATCAAATGACAGCCCTGAGATTCCAGACTGGGGGTGACATCAGACTCCCCAGCCTTCAGGGCATGCAAAAAAGAAGAGGTGAAGAGTGTGAACAGGAGAGAAAGAAAGAGAGAGAAAGAGAGTTCCAGGTGACAGTCCCGATGTATTGAAAGGATCTCTCTCCCATGGTCCTCCTGCCCATCCTCAGAACACAGAAGATACGGGTATCCTAGGCCAAGCAAGAAGGAGAGTAGAGATGAAGCAGCTCAGAGCAGTATGGAGGAGCTGTTCCAAAAACAATGTGGAAGCAGGTGAGAGCTATTTTGTACTGAATTTGGCTACTTATGTATAGCGAGTGGAGATTCGAGAGTGAAGGAGTGACATGGGCAGATTTTGGAACTTTGTAGATGAGGTGATCTGAGCGAGCAGCTGGTCACTTCTTGAAGCTTGTCCAGGAGAACCTGAGGAGGCAGCAAGGAGAGCATTACAAAAATGAAGCAAAGAGAGGAAGGGGACGACAAGGCAGCAAGGAGAGCACTACAACAGTGAAGTAAAGAGAGGAAGGGCAGGAGGCAGCAAGGAGAGCATTACAACAGTGAAGTAAAGAGAGGAAGGGGAGGACAAGGCAGGAATGGGGCAAGGGGCAGCTAGCACCTTAATTATGCAGGGTACACAATGTCTGCCTGTATCCCAAATGATGGTCAGCCCAGGCAACCCTTTGGTATGTGCAACTAGTTCATGAAAAGTAATGTAACAAGTCAACCGGAAGGAACTCACTTCTTGATTGGCAGCTGCAAGCTCCTCCTCCAACTGCTGCACTCTTTCTAATGCCACTCGCAACCTCTCCCGAACCTGAAACAAGACCAACACAGTCAGGTCAAAGCTTGTCTGTACAATTAAAACAACGTTTGTCACTTTACTCCCCCCCCCGCAACCACTCACTTGCCTAGACTAGTGAAGATGAAGAGTTAAGGAAGAGGTACGGAAGGAGACTAGTGAAGAAGAATAGGTAAGGAAGGAGACTAGTGCAGAAGAAGAGGTAGGGAAGAGGCAAGGAAGGGGACTAGTGAAGAAGAAGAGGCAGGGAAGAGGTAAGGAAGGAGACTAGTGCAGAAGAGGTAGGGAAGAGGCAAGGAAGGAGACTAGTGCAGAAGAGGTAGGGAAGAGGCAAGGAAGGAGACTAGTGAAGAAGAAGAGGCAAGGAAGAGGCAAGGAAGGAGACTAGTGAAGAAGTCAAAGAGGCAAGGAAGAGGTAAGGAAGGAGAATAGTGCAGAAGAAGAGGCAAGGAAGAGGTAAGGAAGGAGACTAGTGAAGAAGAGGCAAGGAAGAGGTAAGGAAGGAGACTAGTAAAGAAGAGGCAGGGAAGCAGTAAGGAAGGAGAGTAGTGCAGAAGAAGAGGCAAGGAAGAGGTAAGGAAGGAGACTAGTGAAGAAGTCGAAGAGGCAAGGAAGATGTAAGGAAGGATACTAGTGAAGAAGAAGAGGTAAGGAAGATGTAAGGAAGGAGACTAGTGAAGAAGAAGAGGTAGGGAAGAGGTAAGGAGGGAGACTAGAGAAGAAGAGACAGGGAAGAGGTAAGGAAGGAGACTAGTGCAGAAGAAGAGGCAGGGAAGAAGGAAGGAGACTAGTGAAGAAGAGGCAGTCAAGAGGGGCCAAGCTGTTGACTTACCTTCTCATCCAGGGCCTTGTGATGCTCAAAGAGTGACTTGAGAGCCTTCAGGACCTCCACCTCACTGGACACGCCTGCTGGCGAAGATGCCTGCCGCTTCACCACCGTCATTCTCAGTGAACGCTCGTGTCGTGAAACCAGGCACTCCAGGTGCTCCAACAGCAACTGAAACAAAGGTATCGGTGAACATTTCCATTGCTGTGCCAGCGAATACACTAGGCTGCCAAACACAAACACAGGTATACATCAGATGTTCCACACACTCCAACAATTCAAAAAGAGAAATACAGTTATACACTAACAATGAATGTTCAAATCACACCACCAGATGCTCCATGTGTTCCAACAATCAAAACAGAGCAATACACTAGCTAACTGAATGTTCAAATCACACCACCAGATGCTCCATGAGTTCCAGCAATCAAAACAGCAATACACTAGCTAATTGAATGCTGAAGTCACAACACCAGATGCTCCATTATGTGCAACAAGTGCAACACAGGACTACACTAATATATATATATACAACACTTTCTGCAGGCATAGTTATTTTGGGTCTACAGTGTAACTCCATACTGACAAATGTAACTTGACGTTGATGTAGCACATCACAAGAAAAAACAGAATGTTATCAGTATGTAATGTTGTTGGTTTCTATGACATTACAAGTAGATGACATACAAGCTCACCAGTGCTTCAATTTCAGTTATTCAGCAAACTGTTGACATTACTCCATCACTTGCTCTGACTGTCACAACTGCCAGATTGAAAGCATTGTGTTCAGTTCAGTTATGATGACACTCCGATGACATGCACCTGATCTGCTTACTTCTTGCAATTCACAGCTCACATAAACTCAGGCTGCCCACAGCTGTCTGTCCCCTCCCTCTCCCACCATTATCATATAGCTGGGTTTTCTTAGCAGACTATGATGGTGTACTATAAATCAATGAGGAAAAAAATCACTCCTGCCCCCACCTCCTAACCAACTGAAAACCTTCCTCTTCTCACAGTATTTCCGCCCCAACTAGTAAGTAATATCAATACCCAGCTTCTGCTACAGTCATTGTTGATTATATACATTTGTTTGTTTGTGTGTGTGTGTGTGTGTGTGTGTGTGTGTGTGTGTGTGTGTGTGTGTGTGTGTGTGTGTGTGTGTGTGTGTGTGTGTGACTGTGTGTGTGTGTGTGTGTGTGTGTGTGTGTGTGTTTGACTCTGTGTGTGTGTGTGTGTGTGTGTGTGTGTGTGTGTGTGTGTGTGTGTGTGTGTGTGTGTGTGTGTGTGTGTGTGTGTGTGTGTGTGTGTGACTGTGTGTGTTTCCATATGCCTTATGTAAACTGTTTTGGTAGGACTGTCCTCTATGTATGTACAGAATATTGTATTTAGGTTAATATGTATGATGTGAGCACTCAGGGTGTTGATGAACGCATGATAAATTACATTATTATTATTATTATTAATCAAACAAATCATTATTATAATTAGCTTGAAGTTTCAGCAGTCAGTGTGGACCCCCCCCCCCCCCCTCCCCCCACCTGAACTTGACAGCAGGCAGACAAAAGATGGAACGACTGGTGCACTGGGCCTTTCCCCTGCACCTTCTTCATGTTCTTGGGGAGCAGGGAAAAAACTGGACTGAAACCAGCATTATTATTTTATCAAGCGGTGATCAGTGTCCAGAGGTGCACTGGTTCTGCATGTAATCAGTATCCAGTGAGGCACTGGTTCTGCACGTGATCAGTGTCCAGTGAGGCACTGGTTCTGCACGTGATTAGTGTCCAGAGGTGCACTGGTTCTGCATGTGATCAGTGTCCAGAGGTGCACTGGTTTCTGCACGTGATCAGTGTCCAGAGGTGCACTGGTTCTGCACGTGATCAGTGTCCAGTGAGGCACTGGTTCTACATGGGTCACAGTGCTTGTTCTGACCACTGCAAAGCTGAGTGAGCCCCATACAGCAGTGCAGCACACAGAATCAGCCACAGGCACAATAGTCTAGAATCAGCCACAAGCATAACAGACTGACAGAATCAGCCACAAGCATAACAGACTGACAGAATCATCCATAAGCATAACAGTCTGACAGAATCAGCCACAAGCATAACAGTCTGACAGAATCAGCCACAAGCATAACAGTCTGACAGAATCATCCATAAGCATAACAGTCTGACAGAATCAGCCACAAGCTTAACAATTGAACTGGCCACAAGCATGACAGTCTGACAGAATTAGCTACAAGCATGAGAGTCTGACAGAATCAGCATGATACTTTGATAGTCTGACTGCACAACAATATGACAGCTACAAGCATGATAGTCTGACTGTACAACAATCTGACAGAATCAGCCACAAGCACAATAGTCTGACAGAATCAGCCACACGCACAACAGTCTGACAGAATCAGTCGCACGCACGATAACCTGCTGTCTGCACTTGAAAGAGCAGTACACAGAATCAGTCGCATGCACGATAACCTGCTGTCTGCACTTGAAAGAGCAGTACACAGAATTAGCCACAAGCATGAGAATCTGACAGAATTAGCCATGAGCATGATTGTCTGACAGAATCAGCCACAAGCATGAGAGTCTAACAGAATTAGCCACAAGCATGAGAGTCTAACAGAATTAGCCACAAGCATGATTGACAGATTCAGCCACAAGCATAACAGTCTGACAGATTCAGCCACAAGCATAACAGTCTGACAGAATCATCCATAAGCATAACAGTCCGACAGAACTGGCCAAAAGCATGATAGCCTGTCAGAATCAGCCACAAGCATGATAGTCTGCTAACTGCACTTGACAGTGAACACACACTTGTATGACCAAACTAACAGCAGTCTCACAGACCTGGAGAAGGGGGGTGGGGGTGGGAGCACACACACAGAAACATTTTTGAGATCAACACTAACAAACAAGCTGAAAGAGAAATTATAGACAGGAGTTTTAACCCCCCACTGCCCATGGTAACACCATTCCTGCAGCCTGCAAGAAAAAGAGTAGGAAGTAATGAGCACACTGTGTCTTTCACCTCCCCCCCCCATACAGTGTAACAATGCTCAGTGAAAAAGCAAACAGAAACACAATGAACACTTGTTGGGTACCTCTGCGTCACAGCCTATACTGAAGCCCAAATCATTGATCAGCCATGCACTCTGGGGCGCAATCAAATTATCCAGGTAGGTTTTGAAAGGAGCAAGAGTGAAAGAATTCTGGCCGATCAATGCAACACCGATTATGCTGTGTTGCCCACATGCTAATGGGAGGGAGACGGAAGTCGTGAGGACTGTACGAGACTCAACAGCCTGTGACGTTTGTTTTATGAATGCGTACAGATAATGGGCACACACACACACGCCTGCATAAACACACACAAATTCATTTGGGGGGCAAGTCCAGGTGTGTACAGTCTGCAGTACATGTGCATCAATACTGTAAGCCATTTGTCTACTGTGGGAACAGGTTGACTGATCCTTCATATCTAGTACTGACCACTGTCCTCCATCACTGTCATGTCAGAGCCACCACAGTTTTGTACTACACACCATCTGCCACTAGCAATAGCTTTCCCTTCATTGTAGCATAGAACAAACACTCACCAGCCAAATGCTCGCTGGATATAATTTTTATGGCACAAATGCTCTCCAATAATACTGCACTCAGACATTTTGCTCACCAATATTACCACAAACACACTCTTTCACATAAACTGAAAACTGGTAAACTGAATAACTTAGCGATGGGAAAGGGTCACCACATCAAGTAAAATACTCATTATACTCCACACCTGAATAACTGAAAATGACTGATGGAAAACTGTCACACATCATTCTAATAACTTAATCCCGGAAAATGGTCACTGCATGTACACACTAGAAAGACAGTTAAAATATGATGTGTCCAACAGCTCACAGAAATCTCTCAATAGGTTTTCCATCTGTTGCAATTTCTAAGTGCAGATCAAGTTCTCTCTGCGTGCGTGTGTGTGTGTGTGTGTGTGTGTGTGTGTGTGTGTGTGTGTGTGTGTGTGTGTGTGTGTGTGTGTGCACATGCATGTGTGTGTGCACATGCATGCGTGCATGCATGTGAGACTGAGAGAGAAAGCACAAGCCATATCAGTGAGCAAATTCCAGGTTCCACACTATATCAGCTAGCAACTGTCTGGTTCAGGTTCCCATTTCAAGGTTTTACACAAGTGGTTTTGTTATCAACTGATATGTGAAATGGCCCAATGGATACCGGTGCAAGTGCCAATAATTATGAGATTTTTGTTATTGTTGTTGTTGTTGCTGTCCCACCATCTGTGCCAAGCTCAGATGCACTGCTCCCACACTGCCCATCCCAGCATCCCCACCTGCAGCCACTCCCCGGGCTCATACTGCATCGAGGCCCTGCCCCCCACAGGTCCACAGGCGGTGAAGTCAGATCGTTGGTGGGCTGCCCGATCCCAAGGAGACAATAAACTGCTGTGGGGCTAAGTAGTACTTGTTCTGATTTAACTTTCAACATATGCAGGACACCACTGAATATGCCGCTACTGATGACAATGTTAGCTAAGTTGCGGAGCCAGACTGAGTGAGCATCTCCTCCAGAGAGCAGACCGCCACTACATCCCTCCACCAATCCTCCTATGTGGACTCTCTGACAATGAGGCTTTTGCTCAGAACTGCCTCAGGCAAGGAAGGAGGCAGGAACACTGAAACTGGAGGCAGGAACACTGAAACTGGAGGCAGGAACACGGAAACTGTGGTCACCAAGGCATGAAGGGCTGCAGAAGCTGAGATTTTTTCATGTATTTTTAAAATATTTTATCATCCAGTGACAGATGAGGATGATGATAACTTATGATGCCACTGAAGTCCATTCTGGTTTGAGACTGTTTTACAGGGCTGCAGACTGTGCCCATTCTCATAATTATCCTGGTGTTAACCAGGTCCAGAAACTGGGGCATCTACAGTGCTGGTCAAGTGATTTGAGTAACAACCTCACACACACCCGTCAAGTGGATGAAGCTAGGCTGTGTGGTCCCAGCCTTTCCACTGGGCCCATAGCTCTGGGTAGGAGCCAGTCAGGGCTGAACAATTCCACATGACTCTGATGGGATTTGAACCCAAGACTTCCGCAGTGTGTGTCAGAAGTGCTTATCACTACATTACAGAGGCCTGTCCCCAATACATGATCATATACTGGTGCAGTTCCTACGTGAGAGGAAATGTGCATCTCAAGCCGGGTCACTCACAGATAGCGGACCATCGGATGTGTGACAGAGCTCTGTGAAAGTCAAGGTAGCTGTCCCAGGCTCTGCATCACTACGTCTGTACAGTAGCAGTGGACGAAGAGCAACACCGAAGAAGAAGAAGAGGTGACAGATGTTTCCAGTTTGTCACCTTATACTGTGCTAGGTGGCAATTCCCTTTCCATGGTGGCACACATGAACACAGGCCTAAGGCCATTCCTAACATAGTTACCACAATCTTCGATTTGTAAATTACTTCCACAATGATCACTCAAAAGAAAGGTGTCTTGTGTGTGTGTGTGTGTGTGTGTGTGTGTGTGTGTGTGTGTGTGTGTGTGTGTGTGTGTGTGTGTGTGTGTGTGTGTGTGTGTGTGTGTGTGCATTCCCCCTCCCCCTTCTCCCACCTCTCCTTCTCTCCATATACACACCATTACATACCACAAAACATGTGCCTGTGGCAGCAGAAAAGAAGCCAGCAATGAGACTGACAGTCAAGGTGGTTTTAACAAGTCATTATATACTGGGCTGTGCCAGACTGTAATGGTCTAGAGGTGTTTCACTGTTGTCTTGAAAGGCATTACTGTATTGGTGTTTTACTGCTAATGTTGCTTTGAAATGCATCACTGTACAGGGATTTCAGTGTTACTGTTGTCTTGAAATGCTTCATTGTTACAACTTACCGTTGTTTTGAAGTGCTTCATTGTGTTGCTACATGTCCTCCATTGTCACTGTTGTTTTGAAATGCTTCACTGTATAGGTGTTTCACTGTTCCTGTTGTTTTGAAATGCTTTACAGTACAGGCATTTCATTGTCGCTGTTGTTTTTAAATGCTTCACTGTTACTGTTGTTTTCAAACAATTCAGTGTATACGTGTATAAGTAACAACTTCACTGTATAAGTAACAAATGTTACTGTTGTTTTAAAATGTTTTACCACATAGGCTTTTCACTGTTACTGTTGTTTTGTAAAGTTTCACTATTATACTTTATAGGCATTTCACTGTTACTGTTGTCTTGAAATGCTTCACTGTTACTGTTGTTTTCAAATGTTTCACTGTATTCATAATTATTTCATCGTTACTGTGTTTTTTCAAATGCTTTGCTGTATTTATACATATTTCACTGTAGCTGTTGTTTTCAAATGCTTCACTGCATTTATACATATTTCATTGTTACTGCTGTTTTCAAATGCTACACTACATTTATACACCTTTCATTGTTACTGCTGTTTTCAAATGCTTCGCTGCATTTATACACCTTTCATTGTTACTGCTGTTTTCAAATGCTTCGCTGCATTTATACACCTTTCATTGTTACTGCTGTTTTCGAATGCTTCGCTGCATTTATACACCTTTCATTGTTACTGCTGTTTTCAAATGCTTCGCTGCATTTATACACCTTTCATTGTTACTGCTGTTTTCAAATGCTTCGCTGCATTTATACACCTTTCATTGTTATTGCTGTTTTCAAATGCTTCGCTGTATTTATATGAGATTGTGACATAGGTGGTGATACAGTGCACTACAAGTATTAAATTGATAATAAACTAACATGTTCATCCTCAATGTGTTTGATGTTTGCTTTGCTGGATTGTTTGTTTTCTAAACAGATACATACAACAGAATAAAGAATGTAAGCACCAAATTAAAGGTAAAACATAATTTTTTCTTGCAAAATCTTCAAAATTCGTTGAGGTCCAAATGGAACATTTACACACCTGATTCCAACAACATTATTATCACAGATCTTACATAATGAGGAAACAAGAGACAATACATTTGACTACATTTTCCACTCACAACTGGAAAAATTGCTCCTAAACTTTTCAGATTATTTGATCTGAAATGTTTCTGTCAGTTGTGACTTGTCATGTCCACTTATGGATCATTATTAACCACTCCCTTTCTCTTTATCATTGTACAGAACACAAGCCAACATTTCAAATTATCAATAATTCATTAACTGGTCATAAAAGTACTAATTTTTCCTTATTTCCACAAAATACAGCTAGAATTGTAAACCATGTCTGATCACCACAACCAACCTTTTATCACAACTGACTTTCTATGGGGCAGCTGGGAAAATGTCATGTTCATTTAATAGGTTTGGTCTCAGTTATCTTTGCTATGTCATTTTTTATTTATTTTTTAAGTAATTATTTGTTCTTTCACTAAAATCAGAAATCTTAGTTAAATTTCCAAGTTGAAATTTTGAGTACATTGTCCCATTTTTTTGTACAACCTACTGTCACTGGCTCATAGCACACACATTTCATTGTTACTGTTGTTTTGAAATGTTTCATTATATAGGCATTTCACTGTTTCTGTTTATTTGAAATGTTTCATTATATAATAGGCATTTCACTGTTACTGTTGTTTTGAAATGTTTTATTATATTTATATAGGCATTTCACTGTCTCTGTTGTTTTGAAATGTTTCACTGTATCAACATTTAATTGTTACTGTTGTTTTGAAATGTTTCATTATACAGGCATTTCACTGTCTCTGTTGTTTTGAAATGTTTCACTGTATTACTATTAGCATTTCTCACTGGCTAATGAAGTGTTGAACTGACCACTTTCTTCTTGGTTCTCAGTCTGATTTGGGCAGCATGAGTCTAGTGGTGATGGAGAGTTTTCCACCTGCTCCTTATTTCATCTGCTTGGGTCAGTGTGACAACAGCTGCAGCACACGTTTTCTTCTCTATGCAACATCAGAAAGTATGTATAGAAATTAGCAGTCTTTTTATTCTCTGTGCACTGGAATCCACCGAGATTTAGATGGCACCCATCATGCTGCATTGGCATAAACCCGGCCAAAACGTCACAGCCAGAGACTATGGCAAGCTGCAAGCAGTTTTTACAGATGCAGTGAGAACAGATCATTATGGACAAAATATGGGTGATCTGAACAAGGACTTAGTGCCTAGCCATCCTTGTGATAAACGTTCAAAGTGGCTGCAGTTCTCTGCTCTGAGAACATACCACTGCTGGAAACAAAGACCAGCAAGTGGATGACTTTGTCACAGGAAGAGGAATTTTTATAGTCTAAAGTTATGAAGTTGATGCGCCTGAGTGAGATTAGACTGAATAAATGATGTGTAGGGTCTTTGAACACAGTTGAAGTCTACTACTGTAACAGTAGTAGGATTTATTATGATTAGACTTCAAGATACATACAGGTGAACTGTGGTGACAGCACTTGCAACACTTTCTGAGACTCAAAGCACTTTACAATTAAATTTATGAGAGACATCATCATGCAATGTGGAAAATTCATACTTACACACAAACCAATGGCACAAAATAAATAAATAATATAAATAAGCTTATTCATAAACAGCATAGCCACACACACACACACACACACACACACACACACACACACACACACACACACACACACACACACACACACACACACTTGAGTGCACACACATGCATGCAAAAGAATTTATGGCTTATTGGGTAAAACTGAAAGGCTGCAGAGATCAGAAAGCAAGAGAACAGAAATGTTTTCATTGAGGGAAGTGAGAGCAGCAAGCAGACTTCGGAAGAGAGTAAGACTTCACAGTACCTCCCCATAGTAAGCAGACTTCGGAAGAGAGTAAGACTTCACAGTACCTCCCCATCAAACTACAAGCTGAGGTCTGATCCTCAGCTCACGTAACACATCACTTACTTTGGAAGAGGATACAGAGAAGGTGGAGTGAATGAGCCCAGAAAGAAGAAACTAGAATGATCGAATTCCTGGAATATCATGAAACACGTACTACAGAGGTACATGCTGACCCCTTAGTCATAATAACAATCATTTCTAATGAGCAAATTCTTAAAAAGTCCTGAGCTCTTTACAAAGAACATGATGGGAGGTGGGAGAGTTAGTTAATATGTGTACAAAAATCAAACATAACATTTAGTTGCACATACATGCATGCATGCGCGCATGCACGCACACACACACACACACACACCATAACACACCCACTACGCACATATCAAAACTGAACAGGGCTGAGTCAGAATGATACGGGCTGAAGAAATGTGCTTTCTGAGCGGACTTGAAAATAGTGACTGTTGCATCATATCTATAGTTTTATTTATATGTGTGTGTGTGTGTGTGTGTGTGTGTGTGTGTGTGTGTGTGTGTGTGTGTGTGTGTGTGTGTGTGTGTGTGTGGTGGCAGTGAGTTACAAAAAACAAAACAAAACAAAAAAACAGACAAAATGAGAGAATGTGTGATCACCTTTCATCTTGTACAATTAATACTATAATAACAGAGTGGAAATTTTAGGAGATGGGTGTCAGCACTGGAGCAAAGAGACTGAGAAGATGGATAGAGATGAGAGTTATCAGAGAGATAAACAGCAGTGGAGGAGTTCATGGAACTGAAACAGACAGGGGCAATTTTGTACAAGATATCAATCTTGACAACCAATGGAGCTGAGTGAGTACTGGTGTGGCATGAACATTCACCGATACAAAAACTACAAGTATAAGACTATAACCTAGTTTATTGACAGAATGATACAATTACAGCTCTTATTCTCCCCTCCCTGGGCATAAAAGGCAAAATCATACATAACTGTATTCTCAACAGAGGGGGCCTCAAACCATTCTACATCCACAGTATGCACACCACAGCGGGGGTCAGTGGGCTGACAAGTTTGTGTGGTCACTCAGGCTCGGCACTCAGCATGGTCACAGAAGAGAGCAAGGCAGCCCACGACACAGTCGCAGGGCAAAGGCAGCCTGCATGACAAGTCCAGGAGACACACTGACAAGAGGTGCTCAGCTTAGTCACAGACGAGAACAAGGCAGCCCACGACACAGTCGCAGGGCAAAGGCAGCCTGCATGACAAGTCCAGGAGACACACTGACAAGAGGTGCTCAGCTTAGTCACAGACGAGAACAAGGCAGCCCACGACACAGTCGCAGGGCAAAGGCAGCCTGCATGACAAGTCCAGGAGACACACTGACAAGAGGTGCTCAGCTTAGTCACAGACGAGAACAAGGCAGCCCACCACACAGTCGCAGGGCAAAGGCAGCCTGCAGGACAAGTCCAGGAGACAGCAAGAGCAGACTTACCCGTGTGTTGTTGCGCTCAGCCTTCAGCTCCGCAATCTCCTCCTCCCGTTCCAACAGCTGGTCTCGGACTTGATTCAACTCTTTGGTCACCGTGGCCAGTTCCTGAAATGTTATTTGAATGTCACTCACTCAGTCATGCTATGTCACGCAGTACACAAAGCGATCCACAAAGCATGGAGGGGAAAGGACACACAATTCAAACTGGCCTACTATACCAAGGTTTGTTGCCTTGCGCTGCAAAATAACCCCACCCCAATTGAGTGCCTACATACTGTCAGTGACTGTTAAGGTCAGTGTACATGTATGTCCACTTTTTTGCACTGTCTGGATATCAATATATATATATATTAGTAGTCGTACATTCACACATCTAGTTTGGTCACAAAGATATAAAAATATATGCAACTTCTAAGAAGTGAGTCTGTTATGTATGGTAATGACAGTTTTAGTAACTGGCTGCTTAATTAATACTATTACTAATAATACCACCCAGACCCGAAATATTTCTATTTTCCAGCTTCAAGATATATTTGCCTAGTTCTGAAATGGAAAGATATGATTATGAGATAAATGAATTTTGCCTGCTAGTTTTTTGTTTGCAGAAATCATGTAGAAGATTTGAACATATTTGTTTGTGGTTCTATTAATGATTCTACCACAGACACAAAAAATCATTCTTCAAAACATTTGCAGTTAGATTCTTCAGAACGTCAGCAGAAGCAGAACTATGTCCCTTCATAAACACATCTTGAGCACATATATATTACTGATATCATGCTCAATGAACTACTGTAAGTATTCCCTCTCTGCTTTTCTCACAAGATTTTTTACTCTATTTCTTAGGTGTGTTTTGTTGTTGTTTGTTTTGTTTTAATTCAGAGAACTTTCTTCTCTCTTCAGTTTGTCTCTCTCTGCAATTGTTTCCTTGCTGTCTTTGTTAAACCATGGTGGTAACCTTGGATGCTTTACTTGTTTGCCTTTTAAAGGTGTGTGTCTAATGACAACAGTGAGATTTTCATTGTACCATATGCATATAGCCAAGGCTTTGCTGGGAGCAGTACAGTTCAGGACTTGAGTAAACAGAGCTCAGTGCAGGTCAGTGCAAAAGGCAGTTTTATTCAAATGTTTTAAAGACCAAAATGATATGTCTATGAATGGGTTTTAGGTGCACATTTTGGAAGCTTAATCAATCTCAAACAGGAGACAGGATAATGGTCACTTATGCTAAAATCAGGTACACTAACCTCTGTGATAATGTCTGGGTTGTTTGTGTGTATATTACATGGTCAATAAAAGTAGCAGATGTCTGTGTAATTTTAGTAGGTGATTTTACAAGCTGGAGTCTGGCTTCAGTAAACCAATATCAAAATCTCCTAGTAAAAGAGTATCAGCATAAGGTTTAACAGTATGAATATTATCTATCTACAAAGTTGCCAAACCATTCAAAAGAAACATAAGTGTTTCTGTACACAAAGCACGCGAAAACATTAGGGGCATTCATACTTGGTTTCAGTTCAAGCTAAATGCATTCAACAAAATTACTTTCAAGATCTCGACACCTGTATGTAATGACTGCAATGGAGTTGTGTTTGTATACTGCAATACCACCACCAGTCTGTCCAATAACAGTTGCATCTTTTCTCATAATACAATGATCTGGAATGTTAATATCCTGGAGTCTAGTTGTGACTCTGAGATACCAAAGAGGCTGCTGCAAGGTGTTGACAGGCTAAGGAACACACACAGATCAGGAACCTTGTTATACAAATGATACACATTCTGATGACCAACATGCAATATATTAATAAAATAGTTGAGATTATGCAGAAGGAGAGTATGGGGAAAAAACAAAAGAGAGAGAAAAAGGAAGCAACCCGAGTCTAAGAAAGCATGTTTACAAGAAGACAGAGCAAAACCAAAATACTGCAAAAATTAACAAAACACACAAAGTGAAGACAAGAAAACAAGCAGTTGTAAATTACCATGATAATTTTCACAAAAAATTCATATCCAACTTCTTAAGTATTGTAACAAGTGTTGGACGTCAAAGTTATACTATATGTATTTGTCTGTTTCACACACTAAGATCATTTAGAATGGGATGGGGGCTGCTGGGCATAACTCTTGAGGTGAGGGATAAGGGTTGTAGGGGTCAAAGTGCCGGGGCAAGGGTCAGGAAAGGAGGCCAGGGTGGTGCCATTGGAATGGTGGAGGGCCCCTGGGTGGCGCCATGCCACGGAAACCTCCATAGGGGCCATGATGGAGCAGCTGTGACCCCCAGTTCTCCTGATCAGGTGGCTGCAGCCGTGGGTCCTGTGGAATCGTTTTGTTTAAGGTCCACAAAAGCCAGGTTGCTTATTTGGGACAGGGACAGGGAGGAAGGGGAACAAAAAGTAAAGGCTCGACCGCATGCACCAACCTGGAAGACCGAAGATGCCGTGGACTGCACCAGAACAACAAAAATGTTAAGGCAGTGTCTTTTTGCCATTGTGCAGCAACCAGTGTACAATGTAATTGCTCTCAACTGCTGTGCGGAACAGTCACAAAAACAATGTCCGTAGCACCGCTGTTGAGAAACAACTGAAGCAAAAGAAGTCCAACTTTTGAGCCCAGCTCCATCTCCCTGCTCTTGATCTCTTCTGGGCTAACATGGGGGTCCAGCACCACCTCCCTCCTCTTGATCTCGCCTGGACCTGCGAAAGTGTCTAACTTCTTGGTGAAAGTCCAGCTCACCTCCCTCCTCTTGATCTGGCCTGGACTCTGTGTCCTGTGGGCAGCCACTGGCCGTTTCATGTGCTGGCGGTGGGCCGCCAGCAAGGGGCCACGACTTGGGAGGGGAAGCTGACATGACTGGGGGCTGTTTTGTGGCAGTCCTTGTGGGCACCTTGCATTCTCCAGTTTCTGGACATCACTATCACCGCCACTATTCATTTTACCTCTATCAGATCACAGCCTGAGTGTTTGCTTTTTGTGTGGCTGAGGAACTGGAAGGAAAGTAATTAAGAGCTGCTTCTGTCTGAGCTGCTTGGTGCTGAAAATGGGCTTCAGCAGATAAACAAAGCCATGGGAAGAGCACATGTTGTTAGCGTTTGGTTTGTCTTCTATAGATTGTCTATACCCACTGTTTAGGTGGCCAGAGAAGACAATGTGTGTGGGGGGTGGGGGTGGGGGGGGTTTGGGGGTGGGTGTGTGGGTGGGTGTGGAGAGAGAGAGAGAGACAGAGACTGAGAGACAGAGAGGCACAGAAATAGAGAGAGGTCAACGTGGTGGGGTGCTTTCGGTGAGAAGGCCTGAACTGCCTGGAGCTGGTAAAGACACTAAACTGCTCCTTTTAAAACACCCAGATGCCCAGCACAGCATGCTAGCAATAGGAACATGTCGTGAAAACTCTCAACTGTGCCTTCCCCCCCCCCCCCCCCAAAAAAAAAAATGTACATATATTAAAAAAAACTAAATCTAAAGCGCGTGGGTAACGGCCAACTGCCAAGTGCCTCCGCCACTCTCCCAAGGCGTGCAAAGATAAGGCTAGTGTTGCAAGTCTAATTGTCAGTCCCAAGTACCCCCCCCCCCCGCAACAACTGCCAGATGGTGCAAAAAGAAAGCAAAAACGTGGGGCATCAGGGCGGGAAAGGGCAACATTGAGCTGCAGGGACTGTGGAGATAAAGTCGGGTGCAGTGGCTGCTGCAAACCAGGTGGTAAACAGTGGCTGCTGTAAACCATACGTTAAGCTGTGACCACTGTAACTCACTACCTGTAAATGACACGGTAAGCAGTGGCCGTCATGACTTGCAGAGATGTAAAAGATTTTCGAAGAGTTTGGGGATGCGATGATCCCAAACACCCGGCAAGAGCGATACATCCACCCACACTTCCTTCCGGTTTA